>PVKA01015350.1:0-15894 GCA_004027165.1 Ctenomys sociabilis
AAGATAACTTAAAAAAAAATACAATAGGATTTTCTTTTCTTTCTTTCCTTCTTTCTTTCTTTTTGTTTTGTTTTCTTTTAAAAGATGCTTTTGCTATAAAACTAAATGAAGGAACAAAGGTTTTCACATGTGTATGATAACTCATTATTGTTCATCTCCTGAAATATTAAGTACACTTATGATTCTAGATATAAATTTGTTTTCTACAAATTTATTTGTTTTCTAAAATATAAAACAAAACTTATTGTGATAAGACTTTCAAATTCAGACTGCCTTTAACAAGAAATCCTTATAATATATATCTCATTTAAGGATGACTAATTAGGTAAAAATTTCTTATATATTACATGAAAGTGATTGGTTAAAAGTGTTATGTCAAAACAAAAATTTTAGTCACAAAATATCATGTTGTCTTGCTACAGTCTTTTTTTTTGCTACAAAATTACACATGGGGGCCAGGAGATGGTTCAGTAGATTAAGCGCTTGTCTGGCAAGTACAAGGGCCTGAGTTTAATCCCCGGTTCAGAAAAAAAAAATTACATATGGTTTTGATTTCTACATTTATTCTGTGGGTGTGTTTGGTACAGGGCCTCACTATCCAGCTTGGACTTGTAGTGATCCTCCTGTTTCCAGCCTCCCCAGCACTAGGATTAAAGGCATGTACCACCATGCCCATGGACAGATCAGCGCACCTAGGGGCAGTGCCGGGGGGACATGTGGTGCCAGGGATCAAACCCCAGTCCCTGAGCTCGCCTAAGATTCCTAAGTTTCTCTATAAAAATATATAATTGTTGGGCTGGTGAGGTAGCTCAGCATATATATAGTTGTTGTCTTTTAATATTCTTTTTGAAACATGGTCTTGCTATACAGTTCAGGATGGTACTGTGCTCACTTTTGTAGCCCCAATCTCGTCTCAAACTCACAGAGATCCTCCTGTCTCAACCTCCCAAGTGCTGGGATTACAGGTGTATGCCACCACACTGGGTTCAGGGTGCATGGTGGGCATCTGCATCTGGGGCCGAGGCTGTACCACATGTAGGGCCAGGGATCAAGCTCAGGTCCTTGCGCTTGCCAAGGTAGGTGCTTATGCCTCTGAGCTATCTCCCCAGCCCCTGTCTTTTGACATTCTATAGAGACGTAAATATTACAATATTCATAGTTGTTAAAAAATTAACAGTTCCATTTTATGTCTAAGGGGTTTAATAATGTTAAGCTTACTGCCTCCATCACAGGGTAATGTCATTAAGGTTTTCTTCTAGATGTTTAACAAAGTTTAGAGACCAAAAATTAGAGAGATAGATGGGCTAAAAAGATAGCCAATGCCTGGCGTGGTGGCACATGCCTATAATCCCAGCACTCAGGAGATTGAGGCAGGAGGATTGTTGTGAGTTCGAGACCAGCCTGAGCTACAAAGTGAGCTT
Organism: Ctenomys sociabilis; assembly: GCA_004027165.1. Classification (NCBI taxonomy): domain Eukaryota; kingdom Metazoa; phylum Chordata; class Mammalia; order Rodentia; family Ctenomyidae; genus Ctenomys; species Ctenomys sociabilis. The sequence continues at coordinate 1,422 of PVKA01015350.1, forward strand.
AAAGCCAGCCTGAACTGCATAGTGAGACCCTGTCTCAAAAAGACACACACACACAAAAAAAAGACAGCCAATATTTTGGCCTTAGCCCTGCAAGGTCAGTAAAGACTCAAGACATAAAATAACCTCTGCTGTGACATCTTATAACTCAACTGAGTCCCTAATTTTCTGATCAAAGAGTTTATGACACCACTGAAGAGTGTGCCTAAGGAGAGTCACCTAAAAATATATCTCTTAAGCTTCCACAAAAAAGCAAAATAGTCAAATAATGGCTGTGACTCATCCAGATGGCTGACACTGACAGAAGATCTAAGAGCTGCTGAGGTAAATCCTGAGGAGATTTAACTACCCTTGTTAGATAACAAAAGTTAAACTTTTATTTTTATTTATTTTTATTTTTTTATAGAACCAGGGATTGAACTCAGGCCCTTGCACTTGCCAAGTAGGTGCTTATGCTACTGAGCCATCTCCCTGGCCCCTAAACTTTTATTTTTACAGGTCTTGCTTTAACTTGGTCTTAACCATCCAGCAAAAAGATTTTACCATGAGATATGAAAAGTACCATAATAATATGCTAAGCTATACAAGGTTCAAATCACTAACAACTTCTGACAGTTGCCAGCTATACCAATAACTCACTATTGTTATAGATTATTAGACTATATAGGATAAAACTGCTATATATAAATACCGAAAATCTTTAGGCTGTCATCAAAAATAAAAAGGTTTTTTACAGAGTTTTCTCCAAACTCCAAACACAGCTTCTTGCTACAACTAAACACTCATCACTCATACAATGAAATAAAAAAAGGGAGATACATTGAGAGCTGCTGAAACTGAAATAGATCCTGTGTGGGAGGGTAGGATAAGGCCTCATTGCCTACAGCAGTCAAGCTACCTCAGTCTTAAAAAAAATCCTGCCTATGGGGCTGGGGAGATGGCTCAGTGGAATAAGCGCTTCCCTGGCAAGCACAAGGGTCTGAGTTCAATCCCTGGTTCTGCCAAAATAAAAATTAAAAAAAAAAAATAGATATTGCGGGCTATTAGTTGCTAGACAACTTTGTATCTTGCAACTTTTTCTTTTTTTTTTTTTTTTGTAGAACCAGGGATTGAACTCAGGCCCCTGCGCTTGCCAGGGGAGCACTTATTCTACTGAGCCATCTCCCTAGCTATCTTGCAGCTTTGTAAAAGGATAAATGAAGGCTCTTCCTCTTGTTTAGAGGATTGATTTGCCAACCAGAGACAAGGCACCACCTAAGCCAACTCTTGTCTTCTTGTCTATCTTTTCCTCATTCGTGCTGCTGTTTCTCCCTGGGTACAACGGATCACATTGAGCAAACAATGGATCTCTACAACATTGTTCCCAGAATTCATTCCTCAATTCTAGAGAACACAAACTCAGCCAAACGTAAGATTTGTTCTTGCACAGATATTTTATTCTTGATATACAAACACGTCACAGTAAGCGACTTTGGAAAGCACAGATGATGGTTGTGGGGACGGATGCTGGTGTCTGCCTTCTAGCACAATGTTCTTGGGCAGGAATCACAGAGGAAAGGATGCAGCTGTCCATCATGAGCCAAGAAGGATGGCTGTTTCAAAGAAGAATATGGGAGTGGAGAGGTTGAGGACAGGGGGTCCTGCAAGGACAGTAGGTGGGAAAGGAGGGGCTGCCTGTCTCCACACTGTCTCTTCTTCCTGAGGCCGCTCTGTGTGCGTTGGGGGTGGGTAAGGGCTGGTGTAGTGAGAACTCTGGTGTCATATGACAGCTGCCCCTGCACATGGCAGCATAAGCACATCTCCCACAGAGGGCAGCTCCCAGAATCCTGTTGCTGGCCATTTCAGTTCAGTTGTGATATTGCACTGCTTACCCTCATTTGAGTAAGACTGTGGAGCCCTTCAGTAGTATATGCTGAAAGTGGGGCTGCATTTTTAGGAAAAAAAAATTGAAACCTATTACATATGAGCTACAATAAAAATAAGCAAAATCCCTTTCAAATAAAAATATGGAATAGTAAAAGGTAATAAATAGATAAATAAATATATATATATATATTTTTTTTTTTTTCTTTTTTTTCCTGTCTTTTTGAGACGGGGTCTCACTATGCAGTTCAGGCTGGCCTTAAGCTCACTTTGTAGCTCAGGCTGGTCAAAATGAGCTCAAGGCCAACCTGAATTTTTTTTTTTTTTTTTTTTGCAGATCTGGGGGATTGAACTCAGGCCCTTGTGCTTGCCAGGGAAGTGCTTATTCTCTTATTCTACTGAGTCATCTCCCCGGCCCCAGCCTGCACTTTATAGCAAGACCTGGTCTCAAAAAAAAAAAAAAAAAAAAAGAAGTACCACAATGGTATTCTTCTTCACAATTTTCACCCACACTTTTAAAAGAATAGGGGAAGATTTTAATTATGATTCAATTTCCTTAGGGCTGGCAAGATACCTCAGTGGACTAAGCACCTGCTTTGGCAAGCACAGGGACCAGGGATTGATCCCAAGTCCAGCATGCCCTGACGGCCCCACTCCCAGGGTGCGCTGAGCCAGGGATCAAATCAAGGCATGGTGGCCCATGCCTGTAATCCCAGCACTGGGAAGGCTGAAAACAGGAGGATCATTATGAGTCCCAGCTGCATAGTGAGACCCTGAACTAAATACATAAGGGGAATTTTTTTTTTCCTTTAGTATTCAGCCAGGCAAAAAGCTAATGCACTAGGATCGTAGTATTAGGCCAGGGAAATGGCTCAGTGGAATAAGAACTGCCTGGCAAGCTCAAGGGTCTGAGTTCAATCCTTGGTTCTGCCAAAAACAAGAGAAAAAGAATAGAATCACAGTATTTCTTGGAATGTACCACACCCGCTGCTTTTCAAATGGTTCATAATTATTTTATAATAGAGCTATACTACTAATAATAAAATTCAGACTTCAAACACACAACTACTTTGTTCTTGTTTTTTGCAGTGTGTAGAGTTCAAACCCAGAACTTTATTTGTTTATTTTTTAATTTTTATTTTTTGGCAGAACTGGAGACTGAACTCAGACCCTTGCGCTTCCCTGGAAAGCACTTATTCTACTGAGCCATCTCCCTGGCCCCAAACCCAGAACTTTAAACAAGCTAGCTAAACACTCCACTGCTGAGCTACACCCAAAGCCCATGAATGCATTAAAATTTTCTTCTGTTAGGAAAATTTCAGGCCAGACATGGTGGTGCACGTCTGTAATCCCAGCACTCAGGAGGCTGAGGTAGGAGCATTGTTGAGAGTTTGAGACCAGCCTGGGCTACAAAGTGAGCTCACATCCAGGCTGAGCTGCAAAGTGAGACTCTGTCTCAAAAAGACAAAAAAAGAAAAATATCATTTTTACTAATAATTTCCCTCATTTTTCCTTAAGTCAGAACAATTTGAGCTGAAAGATATACAAAATGCTTTCTCTCTAAAAGAACCATTCTTTAAATTTTCATTTCCTATTTAATCCAACAGTTCAGTTTGACATATATATATTTATTTCTTAGTACAGGGTCTCCCTACACAGCTCAGACTCCTAGTGATCCTCCTGTTTTCAGCCTCCCCAGTGCTGGGGCTACAGGTGTGCACCCCCACGACCACTCTTGACGTATTTCTTTATATCTGATTTTTCCATATAACTTAGCACTATGTCTTGGCCTAAAAAAAAAAAATACATATAAGTAAGAGTGTGCTATTTCATAAATTTAATAATACTATTAAGATGACGATTCTATTATTTTAATATATTTCTCCCTAGAAACTAATGGTTTAAAAATTCACAACTATCATTTATTTTTAAAATCAGACTCTAAAATATCTGAACTAAACACAATCATTATTTTTTTCAAGCCCAATTACTTATGAGTATAATCAGACCCGAGCACTTGTTTCTAGGAGGAAGGGAAATCATTTTTCAAATACTTTCCAGATTTCTGATTTATGGCTGACTACTGTGTTTGGGAAGATCCTGGGACAGAGGGACAATTTTCACCTGAGCCCCGAAGAAGCTGTCAGCCTCTGTGGTCCCCGGGAACGGAGCTTCTCTGTCCTTCGTAGTCCGCAAATGCAGAAGCAAGTAGCCCGGACTGGAAAGAGAGTGGCCTGGGATTCTCATTTATGGGGAAAATATTTGGAAATTTCCCAAGATCAAGACCTCTGCCCTTAAGATATGCCTGCAGGCTCCTGAAAAACTAAAGAGAGAAAGGAAATGTTCAGTGCCATGTGGAAGTGACATGCTTTTAAAATCATGCCAAGGCCCCCCAGACCCCGCTGCCTTTGAGGGTAATTGGGGAGCAAGGACTTGGTAGTCCGGGGAGAGACGCAGTGCAGGAGCTTTGTCTGCTCCTGCTCCGCTCCACTCCGCTCCCACGTTGCTGGCACTGAGCACAAGCAGAGAGTTCACCAGGCTGGTGAAGACCGAGGGAAGACTATTATTTAACAGCACCACAGGCAGAGGCTGCCGCATACCCGTGTAAATGCTCTGCGCTCTGCGATCTGAGATGGAGTCGCCCCCACGGCGGCCAGCGTGTCTGCAGGGCAGTGCCCAGCTGCAGCACCTGTGGAGGCAGGGGCTTTGCAGGCCTCCCTTGGGGAATGAGCACAGCTACCTGCTTGCTCCCATTCTGCATTGCCAATTGCACAGATTTTCCTTAGAAGAACTGCAATTTGAAATAGTTGTCTCAGTGTGTTTATTGGGTTTGCCGTACTTCTGTTGTTGTTGTCTTTTTGAGACAGGGTCGTGCTATGCAGTCCAGGCTGGTCTTGAGCTCTCTTTGTAGGCCAGGCTATTCTTGAACTCGCAGTGTCTTCCTGCCTCAGCCTGCAGAGTGCTGGGATAACAGGCATATGCCACACCCAGCAGACATATTTTTTATTCTTTTACTTTATGTTATTTTTGTTTGATAGTAGGAATTAAACTCAGGACCTCATGTTTGTCAGGTAGGTGAGCTAAATCCCCAGCCTCATGCTATACTTTTTAAAGAGAATTTTTACTGATCTTTTGAATTCTATTTTAATGATTAATATATGTTGAACATATACTTGAGAAGCTGATAACAACACAGGATCAATTTCCACGTGCTGCAGTTAAGTTTTGAAAATGCTCATCTGAGTGTAAGGTCCTGAGTTCGATTCTTACTACTGGAAAAAAAAAAGATAATGCTCATTTGCTCTATCATCAGCTTTATCTATGTTGTGCAAAAAAAAAAAAAAAAAAAAAAAAATTCCCTGTCACATTCCTGATTCTGTATATATGTTTAAAAAAATCAGCCGGGTGTGGTGGTACACACCTGTAATCCCAGCACTCAGGAGACTGAAGCAGGAGGATCCCCATGATTTCAAGGCCAGGCTGGGCTACAAAATGAATTAAAAGGCCAGCTTGACCCACATAATACAATTCTGCATAATGAACTGCATAATGTAACAGTATCAAGAAGACCCCTCCCTCCAAAAAGACAAAAGAGAAATCAGGAGTACAGAGGGCTGCTTACGAATATAATGTCCTCTATGTACACAAGGGCATTGCCAAATACAAATTTGTTTGTCCTTACAGAAACAAACGTGAACTGGCCTGAGAGACACTAGAACCCTGGCCCCTAGGCCAGCGAAACTGTGGCCCCGCCCTACTGGGTCCCTTCGTGACCCCCGGGGTCTCCCCACTGTGGGGCAGGCAGAGCAGCCCTCGGGCAGTGGTTGCTCCAGCTCCCCCGGGTGTCCTCACCAGGTTGCGGTTTCTGGGGTTGCTGAGTGGCTTCCACGTGGCTTCCGTTCTCGGCACAGCTCCTCGCACATGTCCAGCAAGCACCAGGGCCACGCACAGCAGCAGCAGGGGCACCCGGGACATGAGGGCCGGAGGTGATGGGGTGCGGCGGCAAAAGCTCCCGGGAGAGGGCCAGAGAGGGTGAGCGAAAGGGGAAGCCTCTGAAAGGAAGGCCAGAAAGGAGCGGGGCACACTGGGTCTCCTACGTGCTGTAGTCGTCTTTTTGCAGATTCATTATTCATTGGCAAAGGCAACCCTCCAAACCCCACTGGTTAGGCTGACATAGTTCATGATGACCAGAACCAGAACTTGTGGGACATCTGAGTACGTGCATTTCACTTTTGGAAAAAAAAAAAAAAAAGCAGACTTCACTGTCCTCAAAGAAAGTGGACATTTAAAAACATAACTGAACTTTGAAACCTTCTATTAGGGTCTGGGGAAATAGCTCAGTGAAATAAGTGTCTGCCTGGCAAGTGCAAGGTCGTGAGTTCGATCTCTGCTACCACACACACACACACACACACACACACATGCACGCACGCACATCAATTATTTATATCTTTAGTAAAATGAAAAAGCAAAGAAAGGAAAAGGAAAAGAATCTGAGCCGGTGAGATAGCTCCGGGGACTAAGATGCCTGCTTGGGCAAGCTTAGGGAAGGGCAGGGAATGTGGTTTGATCCCTGGCACCGCATGCAGTACCAGCCCTGCCCATGGGGTGGGCTGAGCCAGCCAGAGTCTGGGTGTAATCCCTGTGCTGGGGAGACTGAAAGCACGAAGATCGAGGATCGCCATGAGTCTGCACTGCATAGTGAGACCCTGCAACAAACAAATACATTGAGGGGAGAGAGAGAGAGGGAGAGAGAAGACAGACAGGCAGGCAGGCAGACAGCCCTGGGACACACAGGCTGAGAAATGCCCCAGCAGGCCCATTTGGAGTATACAAATGTGCCCCACAGCAATGCAGCGCAGTGTCCCACCCCAGCAGCCTGGGCACAAGGGTGAGGATGCTTACCCGAGTGTGGCTTCGGCCAGCCTTGGGGGTCACCCTGCCACCCTCTGCTGGATGACTCTGGAGTACTTATACTGACCAGGCAGGCTGCAGGTCATAGTCAGTGACGTAGGCAGAGGGAGCTCTAAATAATGATTCCATTTTCATTTCTGGCACAAAGATCTTTGAGCGTTGAGGTCCTCAAGCTTACGCAGAGGTAATCTTACAAAAAAGCAGTCTCGGCGAACCACTGTGCATCTTCTGTGGATTTATAAAAACACACAAGGCACTTCCACATGGGAAATGGCTTTCTCCTATTTTCATGGTTAGGAGAAGCTATATCCACTGCAGCTGGGAACATAATAACGAAGATCCTATCTAACAGAATGTTCTCTTGGAGATATTAGTCTTCAAATCAACAGCATTTTCAGAACAGGAAATTCTAGAGCAACAGATAAAATTATTCTTTTTTGTCTACACCTTGTATTTCTTCTTAGAATCTCTGAAGCCTTGTAAGTTTGAAACTGTGGCAGGGCTTCCTGTATTAGAACAAACAGAGCAGTAAGGTAGCTCAAGCGCACAGAGAGCAGCAGCCGGCCTGCAGCATCTTCTGTCTAAACAGCCATCAGGGGTGAAAGGCGGGGTGGAGACGTGGACTTCAGTACCTTTGATTCAGAGCACAGCTCCAGACGGGCTCTGTGCTGAGAAGGCTGGCGATCTGGACTGGAGATTAGGACACCTGGCCGCGGTCCCAGCCATGCCACTCGCTGTGACCTGGACATAGTGCTGTGACCATTGATGCTCATTCTGTCCACAGACTTTTAGGAGGGCTGGGTGTGCTGGGCACCCTGTTGGGCTTTGAAGGTGAAGCGGAAAGATAAATGCAGTCCCTGCTTCTGCTGATCAGATAAATGAGCAGGCCACACTGGAGTCAAATCCTTGGAGCATGAAATGTAATTTTCATGGAGGGAGACAGGGCTCAGGGTCGGTAGGGGGGACTCGGACTATCAGAGTCACCCAGGCCACTTGGGAGGACACAGGGAGAAGGGTTTCCAACAGGGGAGCAGCTTCACTGGCCCCATGGCTGAAAAGGAACATAGTGCATTAAAGCCACTGGAACTACATCCTTCCAACAGGAGGGGAGAGGACTAGGAGCCTGGCCTCGGACAGCTGTGGAGGCACTGGGCCCTGTCTGTCGTGGTGAGGCTGAGTGGATGAGGGGTTTCAAGCACTTGAGTGGCTTGGTCAGAGTGGCATTTGTACACAGGTGGCTGCAAGGAAGGCAGATCAACTACAAGGAAGCATGTGCAGAGCCAGGCTGGTGGCTTCTGCGGGAGTCCAGGTATGTAAGGTCCCACCCTGGCTTAGGGTAGGTTCCAGTAGGGGGGCAGTGATGCCCCAGAGAGACCTTTGGAAGGGCTGGGTGGTATGCTGTACACAATTGTGTGGCAGAACAGAGATAAGGGATGAAGGGCTCAAAACCAAGGCCCAGGTCAGGCATGGTGGCACACGTCCATCATCCCAGCCCTGAAGTGCCTCCCAGTCTTTGTCCTGCTGCCCCATGACTGACAGGGGGCTCCTATGTTCTGACTTCTTCTGTAGACATCACCAGGCCACACTCAGAGCATTCTTCTTCTGCATGGTGGTGGACTGAGAAGGTGCCAAATCCCTAGGCCCTGCTTCCTCTTCACCCTTTGCTCTGAACCACACAAAGCAGGTGAAAGTGACCTGCGATAGGAGCACATTCCCTGACAAAGGCCCAGGTTCATATACCAGGGCTCCACTACCTGAACCCCTCTACAAGACCCCACCATCCCAATCCACTGCCCTCAGGAACAAAGGCTCCAAGGTGTGGAGAACAGGACGCACACTGAAGTAAGCACCGCAGTGTCCAGGATTTGAGAGCTAAGCTCCCAGTCATTCCAGGCCACATCAGTATCTCCAAGCTGACAAAAGGAGTAAAGGATGTCCTCTGATATATGGACAGCTGGACAGTCTCTCTGACACACAGGCAGACTGCTCCTCAGTGCAGTATCACACAGCCTTAATCCATGCCTGTGGAGGGCCACTGGGGGACTCCTTGGAAGAGAGCAGTCTCCGTGTTGGCTGTACCTGACCCTATTTCCCTGTACTGATACGTGCAGAACGGGCTTGGACTTTCCCTGCTCCCTATGTTGGTCCAGCCAAGGCACTCGCAGTAGCCTTTGAGGATGGCCTGCGTGCTTCCCCAGAACTCGGAACTGCTGCTCTCTAGTGTGAGATGGGTCAAGATGGGATGAGGAGCCAAAGCTCCAAGCTGCCAGCTGGTATCCAGCCTTAGATAGAGGCTGTGACTTCCTAGGGCCTGAGAGTTCACACCTCCGAGCCGAAGCAGCTCCGAGCTATTCCGTGCTATTGCAGCTGGGGCATGCGCATCGCAGAGGTGACCCCACCTCGCCTGGCTCATAGCACACACTCACTTCCCACCACTCCTTTCTTCAGGAATGAATAAACCCTGGGTTAGGCCCTGGGTCAAGGCCTTTATTCAGGATAGCCATCACCATGGCTGGACTTGGGACCCCAAGGTTCCCCGTAACTACAGATGTGCCTTCGTGTCTTAATTCTCACCGTGAGTTGTGCTACAAAGTGGTAGACTGGAATTCACTTGATGGGATTCTAACAACTTCTCCATGGGATTGCACATATAAACTTCCTGGGCCAAGGAAGAACCGGAAAGGTATTCAACTCCCTAAATCCAGCTACCTCTGAAAGGCCCCACTATGAGCACATGGGCTTTAGGGGTGGTTTAGACACAAACCACAGCAGCAGTTACATCAGAGATATTACTGGAATCAATAATTCTTTTTTTTTTTTCTTTTTTTGAGACAGGGTCTCACTATGCAGTTCAGGCTGGCCTTAAGCTCACTTTGTAGCTCAGGCTGGTCTCGAACTCACAACAATCCTCCTGCCTCAGCCTCCTGAGTGCTGGGATTACAGGCCTGCACCACCATGCCCAGCTAATAATTCTTTAGGTAAATTTCAGTTTAGATTATTATTATTTTTTTTAAGTTTCAGCCTTGCTAGAGTTCTAATTTGTGGATTTCTCTTGGAGACTTATATGATGTCATATTTTACAAGAAAGGTAGCTATCTTAGTTACTCTTCCCTCATTGCTGGGACAAATACCCAACACTCAAAATGAAGGAAGGAAAGGTTTATTCAGCTCACAGGTATTGCAGGTTCCAGTCCATACTCGGCTGGCTCCAAGGCAGAGCGGCACAGGGCAGAGAGCAGCCCTTCATGGCAGCTGAACCACAACAATGCAACAAAGCAATGGCTACAGAAGTCTGTCTCTATATTACATGCAGGCTCTCTGCCCCGGGCTGGGGGAAGAACTCACACCCATAATCCCAGCAGTACTAAAACCCATAATCTCAGCCTTGGATCACACATAATCCTAGTGAATCATGAGTAAATCACAAACTCTAGAAGTCCCCACCCCATGACTACATGAGGCTTTGGGGGACAACTAGACACAAGCCATAACAGCAGCCAATAGATGTCCATTGACCTGACCTCCACAGTCAATGGGCCAGTGAAGTGCAAATTAATACTTGCTCTAGCTCCTGCACACAGACCAAAGGCGACTGGGGGTGGGGGCTGTGACACTTGCATGGTCATGCACACTGTTCTACTCACCATGTCCTGGATTGAGGCAGGACAGAGCTGCCTTATGAGAGTCCCGAGATAATGTAGCGGGAAAGCCCAGCCTAAGAAGTACTGGGTGTCAGTGTCACGGTCCTCCAGCCACAGGGGCGACCCACAGGCCTTGCCTGGCAGAAACAAAGCAACTCTTTTCTTCTCCCCTTTCTCCAGGCGGCTGAGGCTGCACCCTGCCTGGTCGCCCCACCATGAAGTTCTCCCAGAAGCCTGGAGGCCTCAGTGCCATGGCCTCCTCTGAACTTCTACTCAGCCCCGCAGAGGAGCCCCTGGACGAGCTCTCCTTTTCCTTTGTGTCTTGTAAATAAATGGTCTTGCTGTCTGGCTACTGCCAAGCTTTAAAGGCGGCTTGCCTTTCTGATATAAGGTAATAAGCAGGATGAGTATTAGACACATACTACTGTCAGGCATCTAATAGGCGGTTTTGTCATCTACTGTTAATTTTCACAGCCACCTGTACACAGAACATGCTCTAGTAGAAGTTACAGGAGAGATTTTTAATTGATTTCCCAGCTTGCTCCCTGAATGTGTCTCCTCGGGAATTTGAGTCTGGATTAGCACATGTCTCACTCAGGTCAAAGGGATAGGAAATCTATGGACAAGAATTCTAGGAGCCATCCTGGCTTCCGAGATGACCCTGGGCTGCAGTGAACCTGGACGTGCAGATTTGAACTTCAGATCTCTGAGGATTTGGGCCTCCTGGGTCCCCTCCTGGGGCCTGTGTTGCTCAAAGTGATGTGAGGGCTTGGAGAAGTGGTGGCCTGAAAACTCCTCTCCAAAGACCCTCAGATCCTGGCCAAGGCTGCTTGCTGTAGGCAAAAGGCTTGAGGCTGTGGCTGAGGTTCCCGAGATGGGGGGTCTCCTGGATTTCTGGGTGTCCCCTCGGTGGTCCCACATGGTGTCTTGCTCTTACAAGGAGAGACGAGGGAGACCCCACAGACAGACGAGGGAGTGGTGCTAGATCCCGGGCAGAGAGCTGAAGCACTGGCTGGAGGAAAAGGGCGGTGCAGCCACAGCAGGAGGTGCTTGCCAGCAGCAGCTGGGGGGGGGGGGGGGGGGCTGGCGCCGGGGCGTGGCCCTGCCCGGATCTTGCCTTTTGCTCCCTGACACTGATTTCAGACTCTGGCCCCAGAACTGCGAGAACACATTTCTTCTGTGGGAAGCCACCTGGTTTTTGGTAACCTGCGAGAGCAGCCCCAGTTGAACATAAGCGGATGTAACACGTCAGGCGAATCCTGGAGGAGAGACCCACGCTTACCACAGTGCTTTACCTTCTAGGGAACATACGACGCCACAGACGCACAGAGGCGGAGCCCAAACCCTTACTTCCTCAAGAGGAAGTGTGACTCCCTGTGTCTCACTCTGGGTTGAAATGTCTACCATAATGTGGGATTTTACGTGAATCAGCCTATCTTTTTAATAGGTCTTTTTGACACAAGAAGGATGTGTCAGGGCCCAGGTCAGTCCATTAAATTAGAGTACACTCTCCACATGAGTCACATAATTTTAACCCAGTACTAAAGTTGTTTAGGAAAAAACTCCACTATTTAAAGAATATAATCCTGTGTTTCTAGGTAGATATTTTATAGGCTATAGGGTGTAGTTTCAGAGAAGGAAAAAAGGACAATTCAGATGGATGATTCTACGGTAATTTTGGACATAATTGGGCAAACGATTCCAGTATGGTTGAGTTGTACTCTGAACTGGAACTGGCGAGCTTTTATCCTAAGCGATGAGCATCGACAACAAAACTAAAATAAAAATAGCCCAAATGATTACTTCCTACCTGTCATGGGTGATACACTGTGTCAACTTGACCTTGTCTAGAAGTTTAACTAATTCAGCAGTTCAGTATCCTAGGGGTGGAGGACGCACTGTTGTTCACTGCGTCAACTTGAGAAGTTCAAAAGTCAACTGCGTGATTCAGCGGGGGGCAGGCTCTTCGCTTGCCTGTTCGCAGAGACTGCGCGAGCGCTAGGCCCGCCTGGGGGCAGATGGCCAGCTCGCGGCGCTGGGCAGGGAGAGGCGTCCGCTCTCCCCCTTCCCTCCTGCTTCTTTTTGCTGTCTCCTGCCACCATGGACTGTTGCCCCTGCGCCACTCCACTCCACCTTGGAGCCTGCTAAAGAACAAAGACACGAACATTTTAGGAGTGCTCTGTCCATAAAATGCTGCCTATTTTAAACAGAATAAATAGCAAACTTTTATGCCCCTAAAAGTGAATTCTGTAAGTCTGGCTCTGGAAATCCATGAGAAATCTCAGTGACAACGATGATTTGATCCTCATCTTCAACATTAATGAGCACCCAGATGTCTTCGGAGGGCATTCTAGATTTCTGCTATATATCGCCAGTGAAGAATGTGATATTTATGTATCCTTTATTTCCTTTTCTTGAGACAGTCTCACTACAGAGTCCAGGCTGGCCTTGAACTCATAGTGACTCTCCTATCTTAGCCTGCAGCAGGCTGGGATTGCAAGAATATTCCACTTTGCCTGGACAGTGTGATATTTAAATACACAAAATGCCATCTACCCTGTTTTGTTTTGTTTCGCAGTACTGGGGATCAAACTCAGGACCTTGCAGATGCCAGTCAGGTGCTTATGCCACTGAGCTGTCTGCTTGGCCCACATGTACCATGTGTAATGATCAGTTTGGGGCAATTTGCATGCCCATCACCTCAGAAATTAATCATTTATATTGAAAGCACTCACAGTCTTACCAGTTAATTTAAGACAGGTGCTCAGCTGGGTCAGCCTGCTGCTCCCCAGAACTGCGGACCTCGAGGGACTCCTCCTCCCAGCTGCACCCTCCAGCTGAGCACTCTCTCTCAGCCCTGCCTCAGGGCCTGCAGTGCTGCTTTCTGACTCCGTGCAGGGGGTCTGTCACACTGCGCCTGTCTGATTTCACTCAACATAACGTCTTCCAGTTCCACCCATTTTCTCTCTGTGAGGCTAACATATCCTTGTGTATATTATTCTCCACCTACACAGTTTCCTAATCCACTCTCTCTTGGGCACCTGGCCTGCTCCTGTATCTTGGCTTTCCACATAGTGCTGCAGCGGCCATCAGGCGTGGGTGCCTCTGAGACGCAGCTCTCTCGTGGACACAGCTAGTTCTTTCCGTTGGGCACAGCCAGTCATGCGTACGCCCAAAGGTACAAGAGCCAGTGTAGCCCCAGCAGGGCACCACTCGCAAGGCACCGTAACCCTGCACTCCTGAGGCAACATGGCTTCTGCTGAGGACAGCAGTGGACACACAGGGCCGGGAGATAGCTCAGCAGCACAAGCATCCTCCTGGCGAGCGCAGGTCCTGGCTTTGCTGCCGGGTACCAACAACAACAACAGCAATAGCCAAACAGCAACCGCGACAAACCCCACAGGTCTTTGGATGGACAGAAATCTGGCTCCTCATCGGCTATCTACCCATTCTCTGTGTCACTGCTCCATAAGCCGGGTGCTACTCTTCCCTTTGTGCTTTTCTTTTTTTTTTTGGCGGAACCAGGGATTGCACTCAGGCCTTTGCGCTTGCCAAGGAAGCGCTTATTCTACTGGGCCATATCCCCAGCCCCTCCTTTGTGTTTTTCTTTCTTTACATTTTCTTGTCTTCTTGAGATCAGGTTTCACTATGCAGTTCAGGCTAGCTTTGAACTCACCCTGGAGCCAAGGCTCCTTCCTCAGCTTCCCAAGAGCTGGGAGTATAGGCGTACCACCTCCCCCTCAGTTCTCTGGGCTTCTTGCTTGTTAATAAAAGCAGGTCAGCCACAGGATTGTTGTGCTTGTCTACTACAAGCAAGCTCTTCTGGGTCCTCCTTGTACCTTAACTTTTGTCTTTCTTTATTCTCTGATGTTCCCTGGTCAGGTTATTTGGGTCTGATCAGCCCTTAGAAGGCAGGACTCTGCATATGCAAATTGCTTAACTTTTTGGAGACTTCTTCCTTTCTCATATTATGGGGACAATAATCTTCCCTCTAAGGGATTTATTTGAAAAATAAAATAAGAAGCTGAATATGAGTCTGGGACAGCACGTGGTTTCTG
>PVKA01015350.1:15994-50281 GCA_004027165.1 Ctenomys sociabilis
AAAAAAAAAAAAAAAAAAAAAAAAAAAAAAAAAAAAAAAAAAAAAAAAAAAAAAAAAAAAAAAAAAAAAAAAAAAAAAAAAAAAAAAAAAAAAAAAAAAAAAAAAAAAAAAAAAAAAAAAAAAAAAGGACAAAGTGTAGCGGATAGGGAAGCCATTACAAGATTTTTATTAAAATAAACTGTGTATGCTTTTAAAGTCTTATGATTTGTTTCCTTTTCCTCAAAGCTGAAGTAGTTTGTTTTTGTTGCTGTTGTTATTTTGTTTTGTTTTTGAGATAGAGTCTCACTATGTAGTTCAGGCTGACCTTGAACTTACAGGTTGGTCTCAAACTCATTGCTACTCTCCTGCCTCAGCCTCCCAAGTGCAAGGATTACAGGTGTGTGCCACCACCCTTGGCTGCATATTTTTGATGAAAGGTTTTAGTTAGTATCATCTGGAACCTAACAATCTCCCTTCATCATCCAGTGCTCCTGGAATAAAAAAAAAGTGACCTTAAAACAGTAAGGCATATTAACAAGATGAAGAAAGAACAAATCCCTTGTCCTTTCCCCTTTGTATCTGTGTCCCCTAAGACCCCAGAGGTGATGGAATCCAGGTAGAGGTGGCTGGCAGCCTCCTAGCAGGCACCCTCCATACCCCAGAGGGGCACCCGCCACAGCCTGACACCGGAAGCAGCTCTCGTGAGGTTCAGAACCTTCAGTACTCGAGGGCCCCTGGCCAGCTCCTTGAGGGCCACGGCACCTCCTTGCCTCCGTGTCGTGAGTGCAGGGCCAGGGCCACGGCCCTCGACTTGCCTTGTGCCACCACACCAGGCCTGTTGGTCACTTAATGCTTCTAGCAGCAACACCCGCACACTGAGGGGCCTGGAGACTACTTTTTCAGGGTTCGTAGGGTCTGATCAATGCTTCTTAAGTTTTTTCATATTCCTGCATGGTTTGGTCTCCTGAGCAAAGGAAATCAACATGCAATAAAGACAATGTTGAAGCTGGCTGCAGTGGTGCAAGACCCAATCTCAAAAAGCCAAAAGAAACTCCAATAATCACAACATAATTGTCTCAGAGACTTTGGGTCACTAATGCTCTCTGGCCTCCAGGTGAAATGAGATTATTTCCATGTTAGATTGAAAACTGGAAAAAACAGAGTTTATTAATAAAGCTGGCCATTGGGCCCTCCCCGGATTACTGATCTTAAATATCCAGCTGGTCTTCCCTGATCCCTACAGATGGGAAACATGTCCAGCCTCACTCTGCTTTATTTCTGGTTAAACACCTTCTTGGCTTCTATGGCAAGCATGATGGAATGCTGCGGTAGACTCGGGATGTCTTCTTTGTAATTAGTTATTTTCCTCTTATGTTTACAGCATCTCAACAAGGGTGGGGAAGGAGTGAAGGATCTTAAGACTAAACTGGGGCTTCTTTTGCTAGGATAAAATTAACCCACTGAGAGATGCCACCCCCTACACGGCTAGTGGAGCCAGGTGTTTATATTTTAAAACAGGCTCCCCACCCCCACACAACTGCACCCAGTGACAGGAGCCACGGGGACCTGCCTGGCCGGAGCTGGGCAGCAAGGGACACTTCCTCTTGCGTCTGATGGCCTGCATTCCCCATGCCCCTTCCACCTACTGTCAGTGCAGCAGCTGTGGGCGTCTCAGGAGCACGAGCCCCACGAACATGCAGGGGAGGGCCCTAAGTTCCGAGCTCCTTTGACTCATCCTGAAGCCAGTGAGTCAACTCCCCCCGAGAAACTGTCCTCCTTGAAATGGGTCCCTGGCACCGAAAGGTGGGGACACTGTTTTAAAGCACTGTAAAACAACTAGAGTGCAACCCTGCCCCCCCCCCATGAAGAGGGAGCGTGCCCTGGCCCCAGCTGTAGTCAAGAATGTTGAGCTCCTCTCCTGTTGCACTGAACAAAAGAAATAAAACAAAACAGAAAACAAGTTTCCAGGGTTTGTATGGTTCTCCTCACATCGCTCTGAAGAGGGAAGAATAAGCAGGGGAACTGATATAAACATGAGTTTTATGTAATAATAATTCCTGACCTAGAAATCTCATGTTTGCTTTCAAAATAATATATAAAAACAGGTACTAAAAATCTAGCAAAAGCCTTGCTTTTGCACAGCAAAGGAAATGAATGAAAAGGCAGCCTGCAGGATGGGAAACATTTGCAAAGCGTGCATCTGATATGGGGCTTAACATCTGAAGTAGTCAGGACTTCAAGCAACTCAAAAGCAGGCAAACAGCTGGATTTTTTTTTTTTCTAGTGGGAAAACATTTGAATAAATATTTCTCCAGAGAAGATAAATGGCCAACAGACATGAAAAAATGTCCATCATTAATCATCAGAGAAATGCAAATGCAAACTATGACGAGATCTCACTCCACAACTCCTAGAAAGATTTTTATCAAAAAGACGTAAGTTTCAAATATAAAGGAAAAAGCAACTGTTGGTGAGGATATGGAGAAAAGCAACTCACAGTGCTGGTTGGTTGCAGTATAAATCACTATAGCTATTATGGAAAGCAGTATGGCCGCTCCTCAAAATATTAAAAATAGAAGTACTGTCAGATCAGCACCAGTATGCGGGTGCATACCCAGAGAAAAAGAAGTCACTGTCTCGTGACTCTCCACGGCTCCATGTCCTGGTGACATGATTCTCGTTAGCCAGCACAGGAGTCATGGTTTTTATGGTTGTCAAGAAACGAGACCGTATCAGCAGAAGACGCGCAGCACCGAGGCCGTGGAACAGCCTCTCTCACGCTCGCGGACTGGTGGGAAGCTCAGCTCCAGATCACCAGCCCCGCCTTGGGGCTAAACAGTCACTCACCGGGTCGCTAGGAGGAAGTACAAGAGGCAGACAACAGGATATTCCACGGTTGGCTGCACACTGTCTGGTCAGATGTTGCTAGGCAGATTTATTCCGAGCCAGTTCACTGGGGGTTACTATCGTGTAATGGGGAGCTCGGGGAGAATCAATCATTGTCTAAGACTGAGCCAAGTCTGTCTCTGGGTGAGGAGTCCCTGAAACAAGCTAACAAGATGCACTGCCCAGCTGAGGTACCCTTCTCTCAGCTGCTGTTGGAAAGCAGGGCCAGCTGAGCTTTGCCATTTTCTAATTACGGAAAGTGGCTGATCTGCTTTGGCCTGTCCTTGTATCCAGCATCTAAAGTCCCATTTATTTATTTATGTCGTTTTGAGACAGGTGTCCCTATGCAGCTGGCTGCCCTTTAGCTCATTTGTAGCCCAGGCTGGTCTAGAACTCTCAAGGGTCTTCTACCTCAGCTTCCTGAGCGCTGGCATTACACGTGTGTGCTACTATGCTTGTTCTAGTTATAAATTTTAAAATTGCCTTTACAATGTCTCGATGTCCCCCAAGCCCATGGGACCCAGGGGAAGAGGCAGTCCCTGGGGTTGTGGCCTAGAAGGATGCCTCTCCCTCCTGGCTCCTTGCCTTGCTTCTGTTCCCTTCAGCCTTGGGTGGTTCTTCCCTGCTCTGACCTTCTGTCCCTGCCCTGTGTCGGAGCCAGTGGAGTAGGAATGAAACCACTCCAAACTCTCTGAGGCAAAACAGTCTCTCCTTAGAGTCAGGTGTGGTAGTGCATGCCTGTAATCCTTGCACTCAGGAGGCTGAGGCAGGAGGATCACAGTGAGTTCAAAACCAGCCTGGGTTCCACACTGAGTTCAAGGCTGGCCTGAGCTACATAGTGAGATCCTGTTTCCCAAACCAACAAAAAAAGAGAAGACAAAACACCAGCAAAGCAAAACCCTTCCCTCTTTTGAGTTGTGGGTGTCTGGAATTTTGTCCCACTGATGAGAAAAGTGAGTAAGACAGTGTGGAATTAATGTAAGTGCCATTGATGGATAGTGTGAATGTGTGTGCGTGTATCCATATCCATACTGAATAATGGAATGCTATACAGCTTTAAAAGTGGAAATAGCATCCTGTACAGTGAGATACCTTTCAGGACATCGTGCAAAGGAGGCAATGTCGTGGTGCACAGGAAGCATGGACTCTCGGCTCACTTCCTGTGGGGTGTGAAGAGGGCAAACCCCCAGAAGCAGCGGTGGTTTCCGATGATGAGGCGCTGTTGGGAGGACAAGCAAGTCACAGAGGTCCTGGAGACCTACTGTGGGCAGGCGCGGCCACAGTCACAGTACTGTACTGACAGCCGGGGAGATGGCTCAGCAGCCCAGCACCTGCCTGGCAATCTTCTAGGAGGGTGGATCTTCGTGTTTTTAATACACACACACACACACACACACACACACACACACACACACACACACAGTAAGGTGAGGGATGCTACTCAGACTGATTGTGGTACTAATCTCACAGTGTGTATTTATGTATGTATCAAAACATCACATCTATCTTAAAATTATTTTTATTTATTCCTCAATAAAACCAGGAAAAAGCTCACAGTTACAGAATGTATCCTGAACTGTCTCCCCAGGTGGGGTGGGGGGCATTCTAAGCAGTGTGTGTACAGGACAGTGTATTGGATGTGGCAGGAACACGACCCGCCTTCACGTCTGTAATCTGGTGAGCTACGGATCGTTCTACAGGACCGAACGGGGGCCCGCTGCGCCTCCATCCCTGCCCCGGGTGCCCGGGCGCATGGGCGCAAACGTCTGTGGCTGGGCTGAGAGAAGAGAGGGGCTGCTGAGCCCGCGGTAGGGCAAGAGCGCCGGCGGCTCCCGGCAGTCCCTGCCTCAGACTCCAGCTGCATGCTGTCATCCTCCTGGACAGGAAGGGGCAACACAGCAGGGAGCGCAGCGCTCACTTGTCTGTTTTCCATTTTGCTTGGCTATTTATTTTTTAAATTATTTTCTTTGCTTGTTTTCCTGCATTACTTTTACCTACTTTTAATATTCTTTAAAAAATTCATTTGGGCTTTTTAAACCTGACCATTGTTCTCTCATTTTCCTTTAAAAAAATTTTGTATCTTTTTCCACTTTTCCTTTCCCCAGCCCCTGTTTTTTATTTTAATTCTCAGACTCATAGTGATCCTCCTGTTTCAGCCTCCCCAGCACTGGGACTACAGGCATGCAGCACCAGGCTGGGCTAGGTGGCTAGCTCAGAGCACCCAGGGCTGGGGCCAGCACAGCCTGTGGTGCTGGGGATCAAACCTTGGTCCCTGTGCCTGTTTAAGCAGGTGCTTAGTCTGCCGAGCTATCTCACTGGCCCCCTAAATTTAACTTAATGCATTTGGTACAGGGTCTCACTCTGCAGTAAGGCTCTGCAGAGTGCACTCGGTGCGCCCTGGCTTTTCCAGAGCTGAGCCTGACTCTGTTGTAGTCTGCTTTGCAGTTATTTATATGGGAACAGCATACCTGTGCATGGGCAAGGGGTGCCAACGAAGCAGGGACTGAAGGGCTGCATCCTCAGGGCTTTTGACATCGGCTGATGTCTGTAGGTATCCAAGAGAAGCACGTGAGCTTCTATTTCTCATCCATAATGTTTTTGGCATATGTGAATATGTATATGTATAATATGTATATTATATTTATAGTTAGGGATGTTAAAATAGAAGGTACTCATCTTTTAAAATATATCCTTTTATTCTTTTCATCCATTATATAAAGGCATTATCTATGCTAACCACTTCAATTATTTAGTGTTTCTTTAGGTAATTTGAAACTATAGTTCTTTTAGTGGCTTTTAGGAACCCTAGCTCCCATTTTTTTGGCTAAGGCAATGTCTACCAAATGTATCTGCAAATTAATTTGGGGGCCCTTTTTTTGCGGAACCGGGGATTGAACTCAGGCCTTTGCATTTTGCCAGGCAAGCACTTATTCTACTGAGCTATTTCCCCTTTTCTTTACAGATCAAAAATTAAGAACCTCTGGAGTGATATGGAATTGTTCACAATGCCTAAATCAATCTCATTCTAAGTTGCAAACTGGGCATCCACAAGTACATCTAGTTGGACTAAGGAAAGTAGAAAACATGATTTTGGGGAAAAAATATAATTATAATTCCTTAAAGTAAGAATGGACACTATGAAGTACCCATGAAAATATATGTGGAGAACTACACTACGAAGTTGTTGCTGGGTGTGGAGATGTGTGCCTGTGGTCCCAGCACTTGGGAGGCTGAGGCAGGGGATCACTGTGAGTTGGAGGCCAGCCTGGGCTACACAGTGAGCTCGAGGTCAGCCTGCACTGTATAGCAAGTTCATAGCAAAAAAGAAAGAAAAAAAAAATGGAAAAATACCTTAATTTTTTTCTTTCAGTATTTACCTGTGATGTATCATATCCTATGCTGAATAGCTATTTTTGTTTCCAAAATGGTTGACATGTTTTATTTGGAAAGAAATAATTTTTAAAGTTTTCCTGTGAGAGAGTCACATGGAGTGTGCATGAACTGGTAAGCAATCTTTGTACCAAAAATTCTTATCCACCAAATTTATTTTTGAACATTCAGAACACCAGATTATGACAGAATAAAAAGAAAGCACCAAAAATCGCTCCCCATCAATACCTGAGCGAGGACTGAAGGCCGGTGAGCATCTGTGACCCACACCACGATGCTGGACACAGGGGACCACACACAACACTGCAGGGCACAGTGAGCAGCTTGTTCTGAGTTACAGTCAATTAAATGTAGCAATGTTAGTACACAATGCCAAAAATACACACAGAACTACACGTAAGCGTATTCAGTACACTCGACATTGTACAAAGCACTGGAGAAGGTCATGCTTGTTTAGAAGGAAGGATCCACAAGGTGAAGGTCATTCCTCAGTGCACACCACAGGACAAGTCCTTCGCACGCTTAAGCATTCTTATTATGCACCGTACTTTCTGGATGAGAACACAATTAACTTGCAATAAATACTACTTACTGAACTTTATCAATGTAAGTTTGTACTCGATAAATGTTAAACTGTAATATAAAGAGATGCAGGTTGAAACGCAGTAATTTTGTTACATTCCCCTGTCCAAAGAACTTTCCTGTTAATATAATTAGAATTCAAGAAAAGACATGTTGTTTTTCCACATATTTTCAGAAAAAGCGGGTTTTTTTTTGCCTTGGGATGCGGTAAGGAGTGGAAATGAAACAGAAGAAATGTGTTGAGCTATGTTCAGAAACTCAAAACCAACTCCAAAAACCCAGACATGGTGACTTTGAGCAGAGAGCATGACTGGCCTGCACATGGAAGAATTAGGATTTTCAGCCAGGCGTGGTGGCGCAGGCCTATAAACCCAGCACTTTGGAGGCTGAGGCAGAAGGATTGTTGTGAGTTCGAAACCAGCCTGAGCTACAAAGTGAGTTTAAGGCCAGCCTGAATGGCATAGTGAGACCCTGTCTCAAAAAGACAAAAAAAAAAAAAAAAAATTAGGATTTTCATTTAAATTGTGTCTATTCTTTTCTTTTTTTATGACCAGAATATATTTATTGGGGGAAAGAAAGCTTCTATCCAAGAGAGGAATAAAAGGGGGCCCCAAGTGATCTCCCATTTTAAATGTATAAATTCAAGCATACATTAAAAAAATAGTCATTCTGTCTTGAAACCTTAAAATAATAAAAAAAAGGGAAATAACATTTAAAAATTTAACATATGAATTTAATTGTCCAAAAATTATTATTGAGTAAATAAATCTTATTTGATACATATATAAACCGGAAAGCCGGGCATGGTGATACAGGCCTGTGATCCCAGCGCTTGGGAGCTGAGGCAGGAAGATCGTTTGGAGTTTGAGACCAGCCTGGACTACAAAGTGAGCTCAAGGCCAAAAAAGAAAGAAAGCATCTAAGTCTTAATAGAGAATTCCTGTCTGTGCTCCTTAGTAAGACAAAGCCACATCTTGAAGACGAATTTCCATGAATGTCTATCTCCTAGGAGAATTTTCTTCACCTGCATGGCCAAAGTCATTTTTTTTGGAGGAACCAGGGATTGAACTTGGCTAAAGTCATTTTTAACTCAAAACAAGAACCCTGGAAATTATGGGAGGCCGCTAGGATGGCAGTTCTACAGATAGTAAGCATTTAATATGGAGATTGCTCAGGTATGGCGTTTGTTTCAACAACCTCAAAGAGAAGGGTGCAGGACCAATCCGAGAAAGCCGCCCATAATAAAATACACACTTATAAAAATTCCCTTATCATTTAAGGCACAGTCTGTTTTATTCCAAATGACTAAATTCAAGGTCACAGTGAGAATACGTATTTCATTTTGGTCTGGTTTCTCACAGGTACATTGCTACGTGTCATAAGGTTAAGAAATTGTAATATTCATTTCAAAATAACATATTTAAGTCATTTTGCCATTAAAAATGTAAACACACTATATTTTCCTAACTTGTATGCACTAAAATATGGAGCTTCCCCTTATCCCACAGTACAGGAAGGCAGGGTTAAGTCTACAAATATTTCAATCAATACGTATTTGACTATGTCAAAAGTATGATTATGTTAAAATACAGGCATCTCCTACTTCAGATATAATCAACACAGAGGACAAATGCATTCCAAATGATAGCACACACTCAGTTCATTCTCACACATCTTTTTACCAATATCAACCATAGTCCACATCAGATAATTACACTGTAACTAAATTAAAGCCAAACATTCCAGGGCCAGTACTTGGCCCTGTGACTTTTTCCCCAAGACTACTTTTTGCAAATGCTGTCAATGTCACTATGCAGAGAAACAGCAGGTGACACTAAGGGATGAGCCAAGCATTGAACGGCAGACCGAGGCCGTAAGCTTTCTATGGGAAGAAACGAAAGGGGTTCAAGCAATCAGACAGCAGCCTGGAGCCTGGCGCGTGCCCTCTTTTCTCTTACTCACAGAGTGCAGTGTGGACTCCACCCTTCAGCAATGATTCATGCTTGTTTGCTAACATTCTCATGACACATAAATGTCCACATGCTCCCACCATAGCCCGTGTGGGTTCGGGGGCGGGGGCAGTGCCCTCTGCCCAGCGCATGGCTATGCACTGCACTCCTCCAGCGACCACCACCTGAGTGAGACACCTGGACCAAGACGGGACTGCTCAACAGACAGCGGGTCACGTTGCAGAGTGGGCCTGACCAGCACCCATGCAAGTGGGCACTCTGCCTAATGCTTTTCTTTTTTGGGACAGGGTCTCACCATGCAGTTCAGGCTGGCATTGAACTCAGTTTGTGGCCCAGCCTTGTCTTGAACTCCCAATGATCCTCTTGCCTCAGCCTCCTGACTGCTGGAACAGATGTGTGACATGATGCCCAGCTGCCTAAGTGCTGATAGGTCATTAGTATGGGTGTTGATTTTTACCCAACAAAATCAGAAAATATCCAAGAAATCAGCAAAACAGAACTATTCTATAACTTTGAATATTTTTAAAGAAAAATTAGAGTATGGAATATAATCTTTATGATATACACATTTATTGTAAGTCATAGACAAAAATACAGAAAAGATTCTTTTTGCTTTAATCTCAATATACTAAGAAAAGCTCACTGGCACAGTCTGCAGGTGTTCAGGGCTCGCTCAGCTCTGGCAGCCACGGGTGCTGTGCCCACTGCAAGAGTACAGCCACACGGCCTCCCCTGCAGAGCTTCGCGCTAGAAAGAATTCAAACCTGCCACTGTTTTTCCTATAAAAAAGGATGAAAAAGACCAGTATGAAATAAAACAAGTGCAACATGAAAATGATGCAGGCAGCCGGGCGTGGTGGCGCATGCCTGTAATCCCAGCACTCGGGAGGCTGAGGCAGGAGGATTGTTGTGAGTTCAAGACCAGCCTGAGCTACAAAGTGAGCCTAAGGCCTGCCTGAACTGAATAGTGAGACCTTGTCTCAAAAAAGACCAAAAAAAAAAAAAAAAAAAAAAAAAAAAAAAAAAAAAAAAAAAAAAAAAAAAAAAAAAAAAAAAAAAAAAAAGAAAGAGCCTGAGTTCAAACTCTGGTTCCACTAAAGAAAATGATGCAGGCTGTGCTTTGAATAGCTAGTAGCTGTGTACTTTGGGTATAAACTCTCTTACTGGTAACTTTCCTATATAAATACTAAAAATAATATTAAAATAGTCCTATGAATGTTACAAAAATACCTATTAGACTTCTCAAACTGAGATTAGAACTCAAATATGCAAATTTATACAACTCATCAAAGCACACCAATAATTTTCCACAAGTGTTCAAAGTTACAATGTACAGAATAATTATAGGTTGACTCTGACTTATATATATCAAGTCCTATACAAAGTTATCAGAAATTAAACGTCATGATACTTAAAAACAGGTGTTTCTGGCTGCATAACCATGGCAAAAAGTTTCAAAAGTACCATATGTGATTTAAAAACGATCAGTCAGAGACAACTGGATCAAGGTACAGCCGAGAACATCACCTAACTTTTGCAAGGGGGACACTTCAGGCACACTGTGACATTTACAGTCTGCCTGCCCTACTCCGAATGCTGTTCTGTTCTCAGCACCAGATGCAGCGTTCCCCGCTCACAAGGTGTCCTATCTTTACAATGTGAATCATACTCAGATTTGGATTTTCTTTCTCATCCTTATGAAAAGTAGACTACGGGTAGCCTCAGAGCTTTATTTCCTTAGGCTACTAACACTGTGGAAGAATGCAGAGTAACATATGTCAATAAAAGTTGACTTCAGAATTCAGAACATTCTTTGTTCAAAAGCTCTGCAGATGCTGGGTGTAGTGGCCCTCGCCTGGTGTCCAGCACTTGGGAGGATCAAGTTCAAGGCTAGCCTGGCTGTAGAGTGAGACCGTCTTAAAAAGCCAAAAACCAGACCAAAACAAAAAACAAAATAAAGCCAAATCCCTGGGATAAAATGTCAGCCAGAATCATCCTGGAACTCTGTGGAACTTCTTTGGAAGGAAGCCCCTCAGCAGGGCCTGCTTTCCTCCTGTGGAGACCCTTCCTCTCTGCTGTTACTCTTGTTAGTGCCACACTCTCCAAGTTGATTTTCCTCAAAATGAACTTCCCAGAGTACCTTGTTACCACAATAGCCAGGTGTATAAACTCCATTGCTGGGAACACCAAGAGGAGGATGTAAAATAACCAGCAGACGCTTTGTCACGGAAGTCCCAACACAGAGCCTAAGAGTCTCCAGATGACTGTAGTGACCAGCTCCTCACACTCCCCACGCAGCATGAGTTCTGCACCAACCCAGGAGCAGCGAAGGGGACACCACCCTAGCCTGGACCCGAGGCCAAGGTGGAAATGGAGGCCAAGTGACCCGACTGCTATAGGGGCACCCTGGCTATAGATGTGCCTGTCACTGTGTGTACAGTGTTTGGTGAGTCCGTTTTATGGTGCTTAAACAAAATATTTTGTTGGTATAAATATGACTGGAACACTTGGCAATAAGGACTCACACAAAAACATGTAGTAGTGGGAATTAGCACACTAGGCCTTTGGCTGCAAAAGGCAGCTCCACTCCTGCGTGAGGAAGGCCTACGCAGTACCGACAAGCAAGAACCTCAGGCTCACAAACCTAATGACCAGCGCTGCCAACTGAAGGTCAAATTAGCTAATGTTCCCTAATTCTTTCCAAGTTTTCCTGTAGATGGACCTAGGTTCAACTTCAGAAAGAATTAAATGACATCTTTAACTTATACTTAAGACATCTCTAAAGGCTGGGGAGATGGCTCAGTGGAATAAGTGCTTCCCTGGCAGGTGCAAGGGCCTGAGTTCAATCCCCGGTTCTGGGGGGGAAAAAAAAAAAACTTATCTAGAATGAATGGCAAAACAAAAGATACCATGTGTACAAAAGCCACCCCAAATTGGGGCCAGGATGCAAGCGGAAGCTCTTCTGACTTTCCTGTCAGGTTCCTCTTGCACCTTGTCTGGATCAATAGGGCACAGCGAGTCCATCACCTCTAGTAGGTTGTCCCTCTTTTCAGTGTCTCAGGGAGCAACAATATGCATTCTGAACACCAAGCTCGGAGCTGGGATGGACCTGCAGAGTGTACGCCCTCAGGGGTGCTAGCAAGACTGTCAAACTAAAGACAGCCAAAGCAGGAGGGCCTCAGGGCTCATGGTGAGGGGCCCAGGGACACTGCTACAGGCAGGGGCTGGGAGGAGCTCAGGTGGCGACTGCTGGAGGCGCAGGGGACCCAGGGCTCTGCTGACCCAAGGGCCGCACCTCTTGGACAGTGGTGGTGAGCTTGGTTTCACAGTTCATGTCCCTGCTCTAGGACACCCCTGAACCCTGGTTGCCACAAGGGCAGCAGTGCACGGAGCTCGCTCACTGGAGGGAGCTCAGGATGTGCGCAGCGCACTCCGTGAACTGGTATTCCCCAGCAAGCACAGACTCTCCTCTGCACTGCTCCTTCCCCTGCGTGCTGTGCTCTGGGACGCCACGGGCTGGTCTCCCCCTCATCTACCCAGCAGAAACCCTGGAAGTCCCCTGGCACATCACAGATGAGCTGTTCAGCCTGCGGCCAAGCTCAATCCCTAAAGGCTGTTTGTATCAGTGCCACACTTACTGCTGCCCCAGGGGCATAAATCTATACAAGGAATGTGGTGCCACACTTGGTCATATTTTCTCCACAATTGACGGAAATGATGCAAACCTCGAGTTTTTCCAATGACTGAAATTTAGGCATCGATCTAGCCCAAAGAACTTTCGGCAGTCATGTGGGCAATGAACAAGTTACCAAAATGAACTATTCTAATGCCAATAAATGCATAAGAATACCCTTTAAATTCAATTTTTTTTTTTTGGTGGAACCAGGGATTGAACTCAGGCCCTTGCACTTGCCAGGCAAGTGCTT
Organism: Ctenomys sociabilis; assembly: GCA_004027165.1. Lineage (NCBI taxonomy): Eukaryota > Metazoa > Chordata > Mammalia > Rodentia > Ctenomyidae > Ctenomys > Ctenomys sociabilis. Next base: position 28,727 of record PVKA01015350.1, read on the forward strand.
ATTTTACTGAGCCATCTCCCTAGCCCTTCTTTAAATTTAACAGACATGATTTGCATTTGAGAATAGCAAGGAAACTTGCTGATTTTGACTTTGAAACACATTTCTACCCATCATCTCCCTGTCATACAAAGCTCTCTTTCACATACAAGAGGACTGAAGCTTGCTTGCTCACTGTGACTGCCGAAAGAGACCAAAGGGATCTGTGGCTGAACTTTGAGAAACCAGCCAGGAATTTGATCAGTCTTTGAAAACTTACTTCACAATATGTAAACTACAGCAAATAGAAAACAAGCCACTTTTCAGAAGACCACGAAACAGTGGGACGCTGGGCAGGAGGCTGCCAGCGATGCTGTGTCTGCTCCCACGCAGCTGGGTCGCTGGGGCTGGGCGTGCCGGGGCTGTGGACATGTGTCCTTGGCACAGGGCTGCTGCGCCCATCCCGGGTCCTGCTGCAGACGAAAAAGGTCGCCTCCTCCTTCAGGCATTACAAAACTAATTTCCTATTCTTAGTACTGGAAAAATAGACTTGTCTTCTCCCAAGGACGAGGCTGTCCCTGCGAGTGGGTCCATGATCACCGGTCGCTCAGGCTTCGGTTGCCTCAGTTACCCCTTCTGTCTCTCTCACATCAGGCTGCACAAGGCATGGAGCAGAAGAGGAAGGCAGGCAAAGCCCGGGACCCTGTACAAGTGCGCTGACCCGAACGCGACCGAGCCGACGGCCAGAGGCAGGGCAAGCTGGGAAGCTGTCTTCAAGAGCTTGCTGCAGAGAGACAGAGAGCACAGTGTGTGATTAGGGTGAAGTGGAGTGCGGCAGCTCTGCGCACTGCTGGGGACGGCGCACACTTGGTGCGATGCTAAAGGAAAAACGTTTGATATAATGAATCTACCTGCTCTGTTTTTTTTTTTTGTACTGGGGATGAAGCTTAGGACCTTGCACTTGCTATGCAGGCACTTATATTGCTGAGTTATTTCCCTGGCCTTGTTCTGAATATTTTGAAAGATTAATAAACTATGCTCTGAGTAAAAAATCAGGAACAAAAAATCAGAAAAGCACTTCTACTTAGTAAATAGATAATTTTGTTCATCCTTTAAGCTTTAACAATGGAAAAATACCAGTTTAATTTTTAATTCTACATCTAAAATTTATCCTAACAAAACTAATCATGTTCACTTAGTTACAGAAATCCTCATTTTAATCCTACTTATAATAGCAATAACACAAGCAAATAAAGAAACCATGTTAAAATCTCAACAAAAGGAGTAGATAAATCAATGTTTTAAAAGAAAACGAACTCTCAGGAAGGGTTCTCATCTCCTCACTCTGGAACAGAGAACCTGAGGATAAGAAGCCCGCCCTCAGGGCACCGCTGCCCGTCCTGAAGATGGAAACCCTAAGTCGGCTTCATGGCAGAACACTGGCCAGCACCTTCTAGCACCAAGGGAAGGGGCTCCCGGGCCGTCAACTGGAGAAATGTCAAGTCTTACAAGAGAGAGTTTTGGGCACACGTGACAGGAGAAGGAGCCCTCATGCACCCAGGACTCAGCTTTCACAACTCACAGCTCCAACTCTGGCCGGTTTTATTTCACCTGTATCTCCATCTACTTCTACCCCTGCAGGTTTTACTTCTTAATTAATTAATTATACTTCAGGCCAGATCAAAGTCACTATGAGGCCCAGGCTGGCCTTGAATTCATGGCAATCCTCCAAATTCAGCCTCCTAAATACTGGTATTACAGGCCTGGCCACCATGCCTGGCCTCTTATAGTTTTTAAAAGTAAATCATATGCATCATACCTTTTATTGTTTTAAATTTTTTTTTTCATACTCGGAATTGAACTCAGGACCTCAGTCTGCCAGGCAGGTGCTGTGCCACTGAGCTATATCCCCACCCCTATCATTGCTTTTAAAGGAAAGAAACCCCACATTACTACATCCTAAATAAGTAAAACCTGTAGTTAAGAAAACAAGTATAATCACATATAAACTGTATCAACATCCTTAGCTAAAACAGTTAGGTCTTACTTTCAGGAATACTCAAATTAACCTCAAAGAAACACTCCAGAAATAAAATACAGGCATCAGCAGGCCAGGAACAGAAAGGTTAAATGATTATACCTTGATTTTACTGAAACCGTGTAAGTATTTCCAAGAACTGCCATGGTTGGAATAAGGATAAATGCCAGAGGTTTACATGGATCTGGATTAAGTTTAAAGTAATACCTATCATAAAAGAAAAAAACAAAACAAAACATAAATCAACAAAGCAAAATTGATCATTTTGGATCAGTTGGGTGTCTATACGCTCTCAAACACCCCCAGTTTCTTCAACAGTCTGGCTGTGACTCTACAAACAACAGCCTACATCCTGACTGAAAAGGGGGAAGGCTGGTGAACTTTCATTTATTAAACTTTACTTCTGCTGACTTAAAATGCTTTCAATATTTAGATAATCTGAAACCTTTGTATCCTTTCTTAACGCTCAGGGATGTGATTACTACTTGGATAGGTGGTCTTTATTTAGCCATGTACCAAAAAATAAAATATGGATCATTCCTTTGGATCCACTTTTGGGGAAGTCTGTAGCCCAAGTCTATATTCAGGAGGTAAGGGAGGTGCAGAAAGCACTGGAAATCTGCCTGGCAACTCGGAGCTGCCTGCCCAGCGGCCTGCATGGCCGAGGGGGCCAGGGACTCTGGGCCACAGGCTGCTCACACACCAGAGGCTCTTGAGCCAGTAGACTAGGGACGGCATGCTGAGCAGGACGGTCCAGGTCAGCAGGCCGAGCACTGCGCTGTGCATGCGCAGGCTGTCCTCCGCCTCGGCCGCGGACAGGCTGCGGGGCAGCTCCGTGGGGTCTTTATGCTGCTGGGGCTTCTTTTCGCTTCTCCGAGGGTGCTTGGGATTCTATAAAACAGCACAGGCAAGCCATCAAACACTAAGGCACACAGAAGGCTGAAGGTATTATTTTATTTAGAGATGGACTCCATGACCTCTCAGCTAACGACATGACACATCTCCCCCTGCCAAGCCAGGACAGGCCTGAAGCGGCCTCCTCTGCGCGCCGCTTAGGGCGGTTCAGCCACAGAGCCTTATCTCGTCACTGCTCGTCACTGTTCGGGACACATCCTCCAGGTAACTGCTCAAAGCACTGTTTAAAGGATAACAATTTGTAACAATAACTAAAAGCAGGTATTGAGAGACTCCTTTAAATTCAGGTCTATTTAAATAGGCTTGAGCGCCCACGAATAGCTCAGCGGATTAAAGCACCTGCAAGTAGCTGCAAGGGCGGGGGTGGTGGTGGTGGGTGGTTCAATCCCCAGGGTGTGCTGAGAGGCAACTGAGACTGGGCAGGGTGGCTCGCCTGTAATCCCAGCTCTAGGGAGGCTGTAAACAGGGGATTGCTAGGAGTCTGATCTAGTAGTGAGACCCTGAATACCTTGTAGGCCCTTCCCTAAGGTACAGAAAGAAATAAATAGGCTTAAAGTTGCTTAAGTTCATAATACCTTTTAAACACTAAAAATCTTCACCTTTCTAAAAAATCAACTTTCATATTTTTTCATGTTTTTCCCATTAGATTTACAGAGTTTTGAAAATAAAACTTACCAAAGCCTGGCTACTTTTAAAATATGTGAGGCTTGCTTGAAGATGAACAATCTAAGTAAAAGAAATGACTTCAATTTTACTTGTCTCTTTAAATAAAATATATAGGCACTTTTATTAAAACAGAAAAATATATATGAGATCTAAAATCTAAGCAGCTAAAATTAATTTTAAAATATTCTTTTAGGACAGATAAAGTAACACATGCTTACTACTTGCATTAAAAAACCAAAATGTTTGTGGGTGGGTGGAGATAGCTCAGTAGAGTAAGTGCTTGCCTGGCAAGCGCAGGTCCTGAGTTCAATTTCCAGTACTGCAAAAAAAACAAAATGCTAAAGACACAGAAGACAAAATTCTTCCCATTACATAGGGAGCAAGAAAACTGCCCTTCCTCATGCATACGCTGTGAACCTGAGCGCCACACCTTGCTACAGCAATCTGCTGTGGCCAGACCTCTGATTACACTTAAGACTGTAAAAGTAAACAAAGTCATTTATGGTGGTGAAATATTTATAAGGGCTTGAGACAATACGTAAATTTAACTTAGTAAGTTTCCTTAAGTCTCTGAGAAAGGATCAAGTACATGACTTATTTGATCAGTTATATGATTATCTAATAAAAACTAAAAATACTGCATTTATAAGTTGAAGTTGCCCTGAACAGTTTTTTTTAGAGGCACATAAATTTCCTTTGGAAAACTGAAAATAATGTCTGTGTGCATATACTGCTATCAAAAGCAGGGGCAAGTGGGCCCTTGTTTATTCTGCTATTATCATTTTAATCTTCTATTTATTTTGGCATGGGGTCTTGCTACACAGCTTGGACTTGTAGTGACCCTCCCGTCTCAGCCTCCCCAGGGCTGGGGTTACAGGAATACACCACCGTGCCTGGTTTCAGTGGCTGGCACAGTGCACCTGGGGCTCTGGGACTGGCACAGCAGGTGGCACTGGGCATTAATCCCGGGTCCTTGCGCTTGCCAGGCAGGCGCTGAGACCACCGAGCTGTTTCCCTGGTCCCCCCATAGCTACCCACCGATGCCCACAGCCTGTGCACAGATCTCGGCGTGGCACCACAGCTATGCAACAGCTCAGACTTGCCTGCAAAGCTGCCTGGCTCGCTCCAAGGATCTTTTACTTTAATAAAACTAACAGCCTAAAAATGCTGATGACTGTCTTCTGATTCCTCCCAACATTTATTAATGTTTTACATTTTCTGAATACGACTGCTAACTTGCTCCCAATGGAGTTTCTTGTTTTCACTCACCCATTTTCAGAGAGGTAGGAATGAAACTATTTCTACTGCATGTTAAAAACACTAATATTGGGGGTCAGAGATGACTCAGTAGAATAAGTGCTTGCCTGGCAAGGACTAGGGCCTGAGTTCAATCCCTGGTTCCACAAAAAACAAAAACAACAACAACAACAAAAAAAAACACTAATATTTGCAAGAGTCAAATGCAATATAAAGCAGATTATAACTCTTTTTCTAATTTTTTTTTCAAAAAAAATTCAAATCATTCATTTCAATTCTATGCTAACAGCAAATAACTTAAATAAATGAGATGTTTTTAAAAAACCTTGTGTTAAATCTGTACACAACAAAGCATGACTCCAGCAGCGACGAGGTGTTCTGTCCACAGTCCTCTGAGCACTGTCCCTCTTCTGATGTCACCCATACCTTGCACAGGTAGCAGAAATAGGAAAACAGTATGGCAAGCGCGCCACAGGTGATCCAGCCAATGAGGAGCGGAGCGCCTATCAGGAAGGGTAAATCTGGTGACAGGATCTTGACATCTTTTGGAAGTTCAGAGGGTCTGGAATAAAAAGAATACAGCTTTAAAAAAATACAGTCAGTGGGCATATTTATTGAGCCCATGTAAGACAATGACAATATACGTAGGCTGAGCATCTCTAAGCCAAAAGTCCAAAGCTGAAAATGTTCCAGAATTCACAACAGTTAAAGTACCAACAAAATGCCATAAGTGGAAAACTGTGTCCCCAACCTTATCCACAGGCCACAATCACAGTGCAGATGCACAAAAAATACTGAAAGAAACTATTCAGATGTGTGGAAATACAGGGAACAAAGTGAATTCTGTGTGCTTGGAATTGGTCTCCATCCAACATATGTATTTTATTTTATTTTTTTTGTCTTTTTGAGACAGGGTCTCACTATGCAGTTCAGGCTGGCCTTAAGCTCACTTTGTAGCTCAGGCTGGCCTCGAACTCATAACAATCCTCCTGCCTCAGCCTCCCGAGTGCTGGGATTACAGGCATGCGCCACCATGCCCGGTTCCAACATATGTATTTTAAAAGGCTTGTGTATATATCTATGGGCCCAAGCTTTTCGATAAGAGCTACTGAATCTGAAGTCTCTGCCAGTCTCGCTTGCTTCCTAGTATGTAAAGCCCTAAGGTCAATGCAAAGGTACATTTCAGAAGTGGCAAGCAGTCATGCATACTTGACTCTAAGGGCTATATAATGCACCATAAGAGCTCCTCTTACATTTACACCATGGCTGATAATAGATAGTAGGGAAGAACACTGTTGCCAAAGGTCACCATTAACCTTAGACCCTGTGCCATACATTTCCAATCTTGACAGGAAGCAGAATTTTTCCTTCCTTCCTGTTTTGTTTTGGAGACAGGCTCTCACTATGTAGTTCAGGCTGGCCTTGAACTCATGGTGATCCCACTGCCTCAGCCTCCTAAGTGCTGAGATTACAGATATGTGTCATCACACGAAGCCAGAATTTTCCATTTCTCAAAGCCTTGAGACCACTCAGATGCTTGACAGGATAACTGGTAGAGGCCTTCAAGAAGCACTTCAGAGGGTCGAGAAGAGGTTCCCAGGATTACCCCTCTATGAAATCAATCACACACCACATCTTGTATGAGAGTGCAATGAAACTAGACCAATGTTTTGCAGGAAAAGCCAACCAGGGGCTGGAGACCCCGTGCCTCTGAGTGTGTAGTACATGTCCAAGCAATGTCCCCAGTGCTTCCGCATCTCATCCATCAGAGGCTATACTGACTGGAGTCTTTTTTATTGGTGGAACCGGAGATTGAACTCAGGCCCTTGCGCTTGCCAGGGAAGAGCTTATTCCACTGAACCATCTCCCTGGCCCCCTACTAACTGCAGTCTTGCGTCTTGTGCCCTCAGCTTCGCTGGGGGAAGGCAGCCTGTGAAACAACCCCTCCCAAGACAGACTTACAGCCATGAAATGTGTCAAGCTTTTCTGATGAACTCTGGGCACTGAGGTCAAAGTCACAGGTAGCATTTAACTTGCAATAGATAATTCAGTTTATTTTTATTTTTTTATTTTTTGTATTTTAGGGAAGGGTCTACAGGGTGTTCAGGGTCTTACTACTAGACTACTAGACGGGACTCATAGTGATCCACCTCTCTACAGCCTCCCAAGAGCTGGGATCAAATAGGCGCATGCCACTACGCCCAATCTCAAGTGCCATCTCCTGGGGGCAGGGCCAGCACAGTAGGCCCCTGTGCCTGCTCACAGGTGCTTTAATTTGCTGAGCTATTTGGCCAGCCCAGATGATTCAGTTTTTTTGTTGTTGTTGTTTAGGGATTTTTTTGTTGTTGTTGTTCAGGGTCTAACTACACAGCCCACATTCAAAAGTAATCCTTCTGATTTCTGCCTCCCTAGTGCTGGGATTACAGGGGTACGCCACCAGGCCCAGACTCCATCTCTGGCTCAGCGCACCCAAAAGCAGGGCTGGTGTGGCATGCGGAACCAGGGATTGAACCCTGGTCCTTGCGCTTACCTAAGCAAGCACTTAGTCTGCTGAGCTATACCACCGGCCCTACGATTCAGTTTTGATAAAGACATGACCACTGGTTTCGCAAGTCCTACATCTTTGGAAAATAGGTTAGTGAAAACAACAATGTAGTTTTTTCTCAATAACTTCAAGAAAGCTGTTCATTATTCACTTTACCTTTTCAAAGCCAGCCACAAGGCAGAGAGGAGTCTCACAGATGCACACGAGAGCAGGCCACTCCAGTAGGCAGTGCATGTTCCGAACAGAAAGAGAAGCAAGGACACAAGGGGGAAACACATACTCTGACTGGTTAAAACGATGGCATCTAATTCTGGTAACAACAGTAAGTCCCACAATTCCTTAAACCAGTTATACCTGTGGGCAAAAGAAAGCAGAATGAAAGCAAACAAAAAGAGCAAAACAAAGTCCAGCAAACTGACACTCAAGGACTTCCTACTGGAGGTTTTGGACCACTTTCTAGAGTCCTTACAGTCCCATGATACCTAATACACAATTTATGCAGGAAAACAATTCTTAAGTGAAACAATTCATTATTTTACAAATGAGCCTATTGATCTCCAAATATGTTAATGCTAAGTCACAACACAGCCTCACTGTTCTGTTTGTCCTGGATGGAGTAATGAATTATTTTCAGGGTTAGAAAGCCAACAGCTAAGCCCGGTACGGTGGCGCAGGCCTGTAATCCCAGCACTCAGGAGGCTGAGGCAGGAGGATTGTTGTGAGTTCGAGACCAGTCTGAGCTACAAAGTCAGTTTAAGGCCAGCCTGAACTGCAGAGTGAGACCCTGTCTCAAAAAGACCAAAAAAAGAAAAAGAAAGCCAACAGCTGCCAGATGGGTGGCACACTCCTGTCATCCCAATGCTCAGGAGGCTGAGACAGGAGGATTGTTGCAAGTTCAAGACCAGCCTGGGCTATAAAGAGAGCTCAAGTCCAGTCTGAATTGCAGAGTGAGACCCTGTCTCAAAAAGACAAGAAAAAAAAAAAAATCCAAGTTGTAATAAAGAATAAGGCACTTTAATAATGATTCTTAACAAAAACCACAAAACTGGAATAAATTAAGGATGGAATGCTGTCTGGGGCAGAGAAGTCTTAAGCACCCTTTCTGTGGGGAGGAGGAGAAAGGGACCCAAGCACTGGTGCACCCCACCCTGGGAGCTTGTGTCTGCCTGTCCAGGATACTCTCCAATCATCTGAGAACCTGATAGTGCTATTATATTCTAGGTTGAGATCATACAGATGTTCAATCCTTATCCTGAAATGCTTATACTACTGAAATAAATAAATGTTGGTATATTTTTACCAAGTCTTTTCCTAAAAGAAAAATTTCATCTAATGAAACAGTCAACTGCCAAATTTATTGGGATTAAACAGTGCTTCATATATAAAGCAAAATCAAAATCATCAGATAATAAGAAAAACTTACCCCAATAAAAACTTAATCATAATTACAAAAGGATCAACTTTGTATGGCTTGGCTTCTTTATCCAATATGGCAGCATATTCTAAACAATAACCTGGTAATTAAAAAAAATTACATGCAACAGAGAATTCACAGTAATTAAGTATGAGCTGCATCTTGTGTTGTCTACCACAGCTATGTCAGTCAGCGAAGGCAAAGGGTCCTCACTACTACCACAGACTCGTCCCCAAAGAGTAGAAATTACTGTGAATTCAATGGTTCTCACCGCAGAGTGTATACTCAGCAACAGACTCACTACGATGCAGCTGGGTCTCACTACATTCTGTAGGTCTCGACAGGTAACTTTAAAGAACAGCTTTATCTGAAATATAATTTTCATGCCATACAATCCATCTGCTTGAAGCCTACAGTTCTACAGCTTGTCTTCTATAGAACATGTAAGTTGGAAAATACTTGAAAGAAGGAGGGGGAGAGAAGGGAGGGAAGGAGTGAAGAGGAGGGAGAAAGGAGGGAGGGCAGGGAAGGGAGAAAGAAAGGAAAGAAAGGGAGAAGCAAGAAGATGGAGAAGGGAACAAAGGAGGTGACAGGAGGCGATCAGCAGGGAGCGTGCCTGCCACGGCAGAGGTATTTACAGCCCTGAAGCCAGTCCTGGGGAGCAGCATGGGTGGGAGGGCAGAGGGCAGCTTGTGGACAGAGAATCTAAAGCCCATCAGGCCTACAGCTCTGTTCACCAATTTATGAAAATCAGAAGATAAAAGATGTTTGGGGAAGTGGGTAAGGAATCGAGAATGATCAAGACTTGCCACATGCATGTATTAATTCTCCCAAACAATCAGCACTGTTACATCCTGCAAACACACACTAATTAGTACTAAAAGAGATTATGCTTAAGCACACCATGGAGGTGCAATCAGCAAAATGCAACCTGCAAAGCATTGGTCACATTGACGAGTTGTGCCCAGTAATGCATACGGGAGCAAAGAGATGCAGGACGGAGACTGCAGCTGGAGACACCTAGTAAGCTTAATGACAGCTGCCATGTGTGCGTCTTACTTGGAAACTTTAAAAAATTTTAATCGTTTGATAGTATTAGGGGGTTATTAATTTTTCAGTGTGTATTATGTTTGCCCTTTTAAAACATACTGAAGATAATTATTGCATGAAGATTATTATTTGAGGGCTGGGGAGATAGCTCAGTAGAATAAGTGCTTGTCTGGCAAGTGCAAGGTCTTGAGTTCAATCCTTGGTACCAAAACCAAAAAGATTGTTATGTGATTCCTTTATGTATTTTTTTTTTTGGCTGGCTCAGGATGCCTTCTGGGCAGGTCTAGCAAGGCTTGAGGATCTGGGGATGGAACCATGGCAACCTGAGCCTGACTGATCTGTTTAAGCAGGCACTGGAACAACTGAGCTAATGGGCAGGCCCCCCCCTTTATGTATTTTTTAAAAATTAACAATTTATTTAGACTAAAATATATATATATATATTTTTAATTTAAAAAAATGACACCCAATCCAAGTGAGTTTTTTTTGTTACTAGGAATTAAACTTAAGACCTCCTGCTTGCCAGATAGGTGCTGTGCTGCTGAACTATTTCCCTGGCCCCAAGTGAGTGCAAAGCTAGGAGAAAATTTGCAGTAGCAGGCCTACAAACTGGAGTCTCTTGACTAACTGCCCAAGACTAGTTTGGGATGGGTGGCCAACAGTGGAAGAGCAAAAAAGTCTGCAAGACTGGGCCTAAAATCACATGCTTAAAAAAAAAAAAGAGCTGGTTATGGTGGCACATTCATGTCATCCCTATACTAGGGGGGCTGAGGTGGAAGGATTGTCATAAGTTCAAGACCAGCCTGGTCATAAAGTGAGCTCATGTCCAGCTTGAGCTGCATAGTGAGACACTGTCTCTCCCCACCAAACAAACAAACAAACAAAAAGTCACCTGCTACCTGGATGCTGTATTTGGAGAGGGGGCTGGTACTTGGAACCGAACTCAGGAGCTCCTCTCTCCAGGCAGGCACTGAGCCACATCGGTCCCTCAATGCTATTCTAGAGTTGCCAAGAACTATAAGTAGCTACTACTATGTGGTTGTTACTAGAAACTTTTTATGAGCCTTAGTAACTGAAATAAGTGTACACAAAGAATCAACAGTTGTTCTATTTTAATATTTTAACAAAAATAACTAGAAGTAAGCATCCTCACCTGCTGAGAAGAGAGAGTACAGCTGTCCTCCATGGGCAAGAAGAGCGCTGGCCATGACGTACGCGGGGAGCGCGCCTCCGTGAAACCTGATGACCTGGGAAGCAGCAGATGAGCGGAAAGCGGCTCAGTGCTCATGCGAGCACACAGCGGTGCTGTCACATCAAGCAAGAGTCACTGTCCTTTATACTCTCTGTGACACGGCCACAGCCTACCTGCACTGATGAGTATCACAAACTCAAAGTAAAAGAAATACTTTCATAGCCTGATGCAAACACAGCTAAAGTTTTCATCAAAGGCATATGCTAGAAAACTGCTCAGCACGGTGGTGTGCTCATGGCCTGCTTCTCCTGTTGCAGGCGGGGCACTACGCATCATGCAAGCCTTCTCTCATGATTTCCTCCGAACCCCCTCAGGCAGTTCCTATCCCCACAGGCTGGCCAGGAAGCCAGGTGCAGAAGCCCAACCAGCCTCAAGTGCAGCCAGCAAGTTATCTCTTGGTCTCTCCCGTCCTTTTCCCGCAAGGAGGGGAGAATGTTATTTTCAGGTAGCTATGAAGGCTATACAAGCTCATGAGAACTCATCTAAGATACTAACTCTTCCACAATAAGCTCTTGGACACGTCCATGGCAGCTGGTAGCCGTGACGCCCTCCACCCTCTTGGTGATGCCCTCTAACGGAGCCCAAGCCCAGCATCACGTCACAAGGAACCGTTCTATCAGCTGATCCAACTGCACACATGTGCACAAGCAAAGTGTGAAGTTTGACAAGCGTTCACTTGAAAGCCTGCTGTGCATTCCACATAACTTCTTGGAACATGTTGTCAGCTAACCCCAGACCCTGCACAGGAGTGCAGGAAGCCCCTCTACAGACCCCAACACTGAGAAGGGTTAGGAAAAACCTTAGAGTCTACACTCCTGACTTATAGATTGTAAGCTCTAGGCAGGGAGAGAAAGCTGAGCACAAGAAAAAGGCCAGTTTCTATTACAGACTGGCCAGCACTCACTGCCTTTGTGGGACCCACTCGGAAAGCCACAGCCCCTCCCTTTCACTAGCGGAGCAGGAGGACCCGTAAGCAGCCTCTGGGTCCTGCTCAAGCCACCCTCCAGTGTCCTCGGCACTGAACCTGAGGAAAGCATTACAGGGAGTGAGGCTTCCCCAGGTGAGATGTCTGGAACAGCAGCAGACACAGGGTGGCATGGCAAGCGCACAGCTGTGACATTCATCGCCACACCCTCTGCTGTCCTCAGACTCCTAAGAGGGCCACGCAGAGCATCCCAAGAACAGGATTTCTTTCTCTGTCAGAGAGCACTGCCGTATCAGGTCTGCACTGGGGCATGGACACAGCTGGGTCTACCTGGCACAATGAAATCAACTCTGTGTGCTGGCCTCATCACGGCCACTGTGACCACGCCTCCTGTGACAGCACTGCTTACACTGAATTAGAGCTCAGCCCTGGAAAATTACAAAATTTCACCTAAAAAACCAGGTGGTCTAGATGAAGCAACATCAGGCTCGTATCCCCTATTGAAATGACTCACAACAACTTATGGGAGTTTTAGGAGAAATCAACTTTCAGCTACTTTTTCATCTTTCATAATTAGTTTTGTAAAAAATATCTATCTACAGGTGTGTTATGGTTTGTGTCTAGTTGTCCCCCAAAGCCTCATGCAGTCATGGGGCAGGACTTCTAGAGGTCGTGATTAATGAATGGTCCAATGCTGGGATTATGGGGCAGATAGCCTGGCTGAGTACAAGCAAGGGAGACGGGGAGGCTGGCCTCTGCCACTGCTGCCACTGCTGCCACTGCTGCCACTGCTGCTCCTTTTTGTTCTTACTGTTTTCCGCCATGAACAGCTGCCCTCTGCCATGTGTCACTCTGCTTGGAACCTCCACAAACCGGGAGCTAAATAAACCTTTCCTCCCTTAATTTTGGGTCTCAGGCATTTTGTTCCAGCAATGAGAGAAAAGCACTTGAGACACCCTGTCAGATCAGCACATCTTTATTCTTTATTTGGGTTTTTTTTTTTTTTTGGTGGAACCAGGGATTGAACTCAGGCCCTTGCGCTTGCCAGGGAAGCGCTTAATCCACTGAACCATCTCCCTGGCCCCCACATCTTTACTCTTGAGAAAAATTTCCACATCTAAACAATATGAGTCTGCAAGGTGTGTTGGCCCAAGTCTATAATCCCAGTGCGGGGGTGGGGGGGGCTGCTAAGACAGGAGGATCCCTGCAAGTTTCAGGCCAACCTGGGCTACATAGTGAGTTAGGGCCAGTGGTAACTACATAGTGAAAAAAACAAAACACCCTCAAAAATCAGAATTAGTTCACCTTCCTCCGCTGTACACTCCCCTCGGGTACAGCATCTCACGCTAACTTGACTTTTCTTGTTACTAATCTCAGTCATCAGCCACAGGGACGATATCTTTATTCTGACTCAGATGTAGGAAGAGGCCTTTTCCAAGTGCTAAAAATGCAACAGCAAAAATTCTTTCCCTGTAGAAAAGATAGATTTTCTTAATTGGCCTTTAACATTTTACACTGCAACATACCCACGATGCTGTTTTCAGACTTAGTATACTAACATTTAATCTTCTTTTCACAATTTTCCTTTCAAAATTGTTATGCTTAACTTAAAAGAAGTTACAAATAATCAGAACCCAGCTCTCATCAGGTGGCTACAAAGATCGAATGAGATAATGCATAGAAAATGGGTTTTTCAGGTGTGAGTCTGATTTGTACTACAAGGAAAACAATTCTATGCCTGGACTGCAGACTACAACCAGTCAAATGAAAGCTGTGATAAATAATTTACTGAATTTTAAAATTATATTATTTTTCTGCCTAGTCATTATCTAAGTCCAGATTATACAATTCTGCAAGTTATGATCTGAATAATAATTTTCATAGTTTCACTATTTGATAAAATTTTTGTAGTATTACTTGTAGAATCTCAACACATTTCTAATAAAAGTTATTTTTAGCTTTTACAGTATTTTTTTTTTTTAATTTTTTGGTGGAACCGGGGATTGAACTCAGGCCGTTGTGCTTGTCAGGGAAGCGCTTATTCTACTGAGCCATCTTCCCAGTCCCCGCTTTTACAAACCAAGATGTACAAAATAAAAGGATGCAGCCTGCCTACAGACTTGCTATGCTATGACCGTTGGCGCGGCAGGCAACACAAAGGTCTCGAAGGTCTTGTTTGACACTCGCTCAGGCAAACGCTAAATTAAGGAACAAGAAAGACATTAGCTCTTATTCCTGGGCCATGTCAAACTGGAAACGAGAGACCACCACACCAGCCATGGGTGGGCCACGGGTGGTTTTCAGATTTCATCAAAGTGAAAGAAGAGTGAGAAAAAGGAGGAAGCAGCAAACAGTGGCACGCGGCGGGGTGCACGCAGGAGCCCAGGCCCCGCCCTTCGATGAGTGACCACAGCGGCACAGCAGGCCCTTACCTGCCCCAGAATCTGGGAGAGGGAGGTCGTCACTGTCACCTGGCGAGAAGCAAGTAGTAAAGAGAAAAGGTTACTTTCCCCACATGCTGGCTCACGGTCACTACACTGCAAATTCTGAATATCTCCAAGTTTAATTTTTATAATGACAAACCTATGGCATAAGAGTCTTAAGAACTGTCTCAACTATCACGTACATTGTGTAAATATAGTTTTATCATTTAGTATATTTTCCAGTGTTCTTCACTGGAAATCTTGAACAACTACAGGAATGTTTTGGTATGTCTGGTACCTCTTTACTGACCTGATTATTTTTTGAGTTCAGTAAGCTATTAATAGATCTTGATGGTGAACAGAATTAAGGCCAGGATAGTATTGCACAAAGAAACTCATCCTTAATTATCTCTAGCACACACACACACACATCTGTGATTAACACCAAGCTGCTCAAGGAGAGAACTCTTCCTTAAGGGAGTTGTAAGATGCCAGCGCTTTATTCAAATATGGACATCTTGAAAATATGCAATGTTGGCTTAAAAAAAAAGGACATTTTGAGAACAGAAAATATTTAGAACCAAACTGACAACTTTGTGTTCTTATTTCTGTTTTAATACTAGAAATATGAAGGTACAAATTAAAAACCATAATAATTCTGTAAGACTCTTTACTGTTGGAAACTTAAAAGTATCAAAACATTCGTAGACACCATGAACTGCAAATTAATTCATAATGTGGGTCCAGCAAAACTTATTTGAAGAACAGAATTTATTAACTCAACACCAACCCAGCTTACCCTCAGAAAGTCAGTTCTAATAAAGAATCCAAATGTTCATTGGATTTCAAGCCATTGAGCAGAAATATTTCACATAAACCAGAAGAAGTCTGAAATGTCACTCCCACTGAAACGCACTTTACTCTCCTACATCTGGAATCTTTGCAACCTGGCCTGTTCTAGTTCATGAATCCACAGTGAATAAAATGTTCAATTTATTGAATGGACCAAATTGAGGGACTCCAAATTGTACGTCCCTTGCCTTAGCAGAAAGAGATCTGCCTTGATTACGAACAATACGATGGGGCTGAGCTGCTCACGCCGATGACCAACAGCTTCAGGCTGAGGGGAAAGCACCACAGCCTTGCGCCTGCTCAGTGGGGAGCTAGCCCAACACGCTCCCGGCCAGTTATCGTCCGCCACCCCAGCCCGCAGATTTTGTGAAATTCTTTATTTATAAAAGACACTGGACCTTTAGCTTCCAAATTTAGTCAACTAATGTGCAGTTTCAATTTGTTTCATTTTTCTATTACTTATTAAGATGTATATAATTTTAAATGATCCAGTTAAGGAAATACTGACATAGTGCAAACAGGAAAAGTGGCAAATATTTAAAAGATTTTAAACATTATTTTTGACATTTATGGGCTTTGACATCACTATGTATCTTCAGCTAACATAAAAAATGCTTCTACTTTATTCTATAATCTTGCTTGAAGATTATGCAAATGTACAACTTACCTCATACTGACAGTCTGATGATGTGTACATTTTCAACAACGCCACATGGCTATCGTTTTCTGGCTGAGCAACATGAAGCTTCACAGAAATTTCTGTAGAAGACGGAACCCTGAAGAGACAACCTAAGTCTCAATTCTCAATATAAGATGCTGGTGAACAGGCTAGTGAGGGGAACGCTTGGCACAACACAACACACAACTGCAGAGGAAGCCACACAGTAGCCCCCTTACTACAGTGGTATTTCCGGCACATCAAAAGGGTCTGCACATTCCTGCTCTAAGAGCTGGGGCCCGGGTAGAACACAAAGGCGCTCATGTTTCATGCAGGCGCGGTGTATGTTCCTGTAAAATGCAGTAAGTGTTCTTACTTATGGCCGCAGTGCTGTGTAAAGGGCATTCATATTTTACTAAGGGGCCCTATAACTAGTCACACACCTCAGATACATACGGCACGATGAGGCTGAGGGTGGTACATTTGCAAAGGCTCCCTGAGCTGAAGCCACATCATTTTATGGTGTGACTTGGAGGGGGGGGTGCAAACAGGTAGAATGAGCTTGGAGAATCTAATGAGCCCGGGCCCTTCTCTCGGGTTCTCTCCCTCTCCCTCTGCTTCCTGGCAGCTGAGAGGCAAGCAGCTCTCCTCTGGCAGGCCATTCCACAATGACCCTCCTCGGAGTCAGGAGGCCAGACTGAGTCCTCTGCATCCATGGGGCAAAGCACACCCTCTCTCTCCCACGCTGATTTTCCTGGGGATTGGTCACAGCAACACAACACTGACTAGCATACAGCCTAGGCAGGGAATCTATTCTGCTAAACAACACTGAAGTTTAAAATAAGTTTTCATATACTTACTGTGCAATAGTTAGCGAATCTTCGTAAGACCAGGGGATATGAAGCTTATAGATACTTGTTATTTCTTCTGTGGAAACAAAGGACAAGGTGCATTACACCCCATTTACCTAACATATACGGAAGAGTATCTAACTGCACCGCTGCCCACTGCAGAAGGCTGCAGCATATGATATGGAATCAGGGAGGATTTCTAATCATAATTCAATTAGACTTACAAAAGCTATTAAAGTACATGCATAGTATTAAGAAACTAGAAAAAAAAAAGCTAAATCTGAAGTACTACTATATTAAGACATAAAGATATACAATATTTTTAAGATGTATTTAAAATGAAATGTGAACCTGCTTCATATATTTCAGAACATACATTTACCTTTGGTTCCTGAGCACTTGCTTACCACGTTGAGCTTAAAAGCTTGGTATATCTAATAGAGTTGGGCCATAAAAACAAAACAAAACAAGCTTATTTGTTTGAGCTGGGACAGTTAGGATAACTAAGATCAAATTCTTTCTGGGCAGTTAGGGTAATTACCTGTCCAAAGTTCAATAGCTCTATATTGTAGTACAGGCCACTGGTATTTAACAGCACTGTCCTTGAAGACAATCCTATTGGATTGAAAGTACTGTATTACTTAAATATCAAAGAGTTTTTAATGTATTTGCATAAATAACATTAAATCAATGTCATCATTTCTGATAGTAAAAAATAGTTTACAAGTTTTGACTTCTGGTACAGAGGAGTCAACAACTCTTAAAAATCCAGTCTTCTGCAACCAAGCCTGAACAAAACAGAGTATTTATAATGACTTTTAATTGCAGCCATGTGTTTTTAGCAAGAATTTATTTGTAATTTTAGAAAGGCATGCTTTCTTTGTAGCTCTTTTTATAAACTTGCTATCTTTAATGATACTGATTCAGAGTTGTCATTTCTGTAATGTTCTAAGTAGTTTTATACTTTAAAAAAGTGTGCATGACAAAAACCTTAAGGAAGTAAGTTTTCTATTTCAAGTAATAATTTTTTTTTTCTGTGAATGGTGTGTGTGTGTGTGTGTGTGCATGTATAAAATATAAGCACTTTCTAATGGAAAGGATGGGGTGTTCCAGAAGGACTCAGAATACCACCTAATATCCGAAGCTGGACCAACTTAGGCAGAAGACTAAATGATAGTATTGGACCATGGCCCAGTAAATAAATATTCATGAGTCCACGTGAACATAAACATTGAATTGCTGGGTGTGGAGGTGTACACCTATAATCCTAGCACTCAAGAGGCTGAGGTAGGAGGATAGCCATGAGTTCAAGGCCAGTCTGGGCTACACAGTGAGTTCAAGGCCATGGTGGGCTAAACAGTCAAACCCTGTCTAAAAATTAAAAAAAAATATTTTTGGTCTTTTTGAGACAGGGTCTCACTATGCAGTTCAGGCTGGCCTTGAGCTCACTGTGTAGCCCTGAACTTGCACAGACCCTCTTGCCCTAGCCTTCTAAAAAAACACTGAAAAAAAGATGCTTATTTGTTTAAACCTGAATTTTAACCAAGTCAATGGTAGTACACACCTAGAATTTCAGTACCTCCTGCCTCAGCAGGAGGGTTGCCAAGAATTTTTTTTTGCAGAACCAGGGATTAAACTCAGGCCCTTGCGCTTGCCAGGGAAGCACTTATTCCACTAAGCCATCTCCCCAGCCCCAAGAATAAATTTATATATGTAAGAGAAATGGTAACTTTGTATCTCAGGAAGGACTTCAAGAATGTGGGAAATAAGGATAATATCTGCTAAAGACCTGAATGCTAAAATGAGTTACTGTAACCAAGTTACTTTATATACTCTCAGAGTATCTCCCCGAAGACATTTACTAATCACAAAAGGGAAGGCGGCACCTCTCCAGGGCAACACCAGCAGGCACCACTGAAGCGAGACACGAAGGCCAGCGCCCCTGGCAGCCACGCACATCAGCGAGCGCCACCGTGCTGATGAGACACCCTGGGGAAACACACATCGCCCCCGTGCAGGGTCTCTTAGACAGGGTTTCCCTGTGCAGTGCTGGCTGGCCTTGAGCTCACTGTGTGCCCAGGCTGCCCTCCTGCCACGACCCCCAAGTGCTGGGATCGCAGGCGTGCACCACCACAGCCGGCTGCTCCTGTGCTCAACTTCAATCTAATAAAGCAGACAAAGCCACACTGAGGAACGTTCTACCAAGGAACTAACCATCACTGCTGAAGGCTGCAAAGCTACATGGACAAGGAGACTGGGGGGCTGCCACACAATGGGAGGCACGTGCCTGGGAGCCGGGGAGGATGGCAGCAGCAGCTGGTGAAGGCCACACAGCCCGCAGTTCAGTCAGCAGCACTGCACCGACGCTGAGACCTAGAGCTAAGTCTGCACTATGCTCATGTAAGAGGTCAACAAGAAGAAATGTGGGCTTTAGAATATTTAAGAGCCGGGCGTGGTGGCGCAGGCCTGTAATCCCAGCACTCGGGAGGCTGAGACAGGAGGATTGTTGTGAGTTCGAGACCAGCCTGAGCTACAAAGTGAGCTCAAGGCCAGCCTGAACTGCACAGTGAGACTCTGCCTCAAAAAGACAAAAAAAAAAAAAAAAGAAAGAAAAGAATAATATTTAAATTGTGACATTTCATAGGAAAGGTAGTAATTTTTTCTTTTCTGGTTTTTTTTTTGAGATAGGGTCTTGCTATGTAGTGCAGGCTGAGCTTGAACTCAGGTATGGATCCCGGGCTGTTGACCGCAAACTCATAGTGATCCTCTTGCCTCAGCCTCCTGAGTGTTTGGATTATAGGCATGCACCACCATGCCTAGCTAAGGTAACAATTTCTAACTTGTAATAAAAGCTTCATGAAGTGGCCAGGGACATCACTTAATGATAGTGCTGTTGCTTGTATGCACAAGATCCCCGCACAAAACAAACAGCTTCATGAAAAACGCCAGCATGCAGCACAAATTTCATCCAGCATTACCCGAGAATGAAACCATGAACCCATGTCCTACAGTTACCATGAGAGCTACGTTCACGGTGCTACAGGTTCAGTTTGCCAAGCCTCTGTTTTACTGCAACTCACAGGCAAAAGAAAGCAGCACTCCCTTAAAAGAGCCACTCAGCAAGAATCTGGCTCAAAATAAGACAACAAGGGCTGGGGACACAGCTCAGTGTACAGTGCCCGGGTTCAAGCCCCGGTCTTGGGAAACGTATTACCTCAAAACAAAGTACTTACCAAAGGAAAAAAGATGAGTCACAGGAAGCTGCACTGATCTAGTCTCTTTTTTGAAGAATTCACAATCTACAACAAACTGAAATATAAAACACTGATTAGAAAAAAAAATCAAATTCATAATAAAAGATCTATTTTTGAGTAGAAAATAAAAGCCTAGAAGCTTAGCTTTGGAAAATGTATCACTGATCACACTATGATTCTACTTCACTGTCATGAACTCCTTAAGGAGAAATGCTATATTGAGAAAATTAAATAAACAAGCTTCACTTAAATAAGTTATAATAACAGATTCGCAGCGAAGTTTTCTGATAATTTATGTATTTGTAGAAGGACATTAAAGGATGGACAAGGATCCATAATTTAGGATTATGTAGGTAGGGCTTTAGATACTGTAGGCCTGCACACTTTCCTAATCAAAAGGGAAATATGATTTTGTTACGTCTTTCTGAAAATGCCTCCAACAGCTGTAGTCTAGGGAGACGACTAGAGGGTGTCACGCTGCTGCCTGTTCATCCACAGCGTTATCTGTGTGAGCCTATTTTGGGTTAAACTGGTACAGGAAATGGAAGACATTTACTATACACGAAGGAAAAGAAGTGCTTTGTAAAGAGGAAACCTACCATGTGCTGTCTATCCCCATATAATTATTTTTTTTTTTGTACTAGAAATCAAATTCAGGACCTTGTACTTGCCAGGCAGGTGCTGAGCGGCTGAGCTGCATGCCTGCCCATTTCTATGCCACCTGCAGCAGCATTTTGCCTCTTAGTGTTCCCAACGTTTTTCAAAATAAAAAAAGGACAAGGGAAGCGGCGGCCCTAAGGCCATACACATGGTGGCAGCAGTGGGGCTCGCTAAGGGCTTTACTTTTTATTTCTCCTCATACAAGGCAGAGAACACAGACATTTTTACTAAGAAAGCGGCTGCTGAGATCAGAGAAATCATTTACTGAATAGGAATTTTCATTATACTGCATTTTTCCAAAGTACTTTTGAATGAGCCATTGCCTGAGACAAGGGGCAGTTTTTAAAAACAATTCCAATCACTCTGTACAGGTATTTAAAATAGAATTTTCACTGGTGCTTTAAAATTTTGGCTGTTTTCTTACTGTTTTGTTTTTACTCTTCAAAATAAAATAAAATTATAATAATAAAAAAAATTGGCTACCCCTTTAGTTTTACATAACAGACTAACTCCTTAACCAAGAAAGATAACTCAAACATTGGCCTCTAAAACTTCCAGGGCAAGTACATTTCTAGTGGGCCTAATTATTTTGTTTTTGTTATGAAAAAAAGCAGATACTTCCACATTTGTATTTCAGAAGCCAGTAAAAAGGTTTCAGCTAATGAAACTTCTCACTCTGCCGGTTTGACAGATGTAGGCCTCCAATGACAGCCAAGACACCGGCAGACAGCAGGAGAGACACAGGTTACCATGTCATGGGTGTGTGTGTGTGTGTGTGTGTGTGTGTGTGTGTGTGTGTGTGTGTGTGTGTGTGTGTGT
>PVKA01015351.1:0-38333 GCA_004027165.1 Ctenomys sociabilis
TTTTTTTTTTTTTTTTTTTTTTTTTTTTTTTTTTTTTTTTTTTTTTTTTTTTTTTGTCTTTTTGAGACAGGGTCTCACTATGCAGTTCAGGCTGGCCTTAAGCTCACTTTGTAGCTCAGGCTGGTCTCGAACTCACAACAATCCTCCTGCCTCAGCCTCCCGAGTGCTGGGATTACAGGCATGCGCCACCACGCCCAGCCCCCGGCACTAGTTTCTTAAAGGCCCTAAATTGCTCTAAGGAAGTAATTATATCTGGAAGACTACAAGTCTTTTGTGTGTTTATACAAATTGCAATAGGGCTTTGGATTTTATGTCAGCAAGAAATGAATTTGTTTTGTCTAAGTCCATCTACTTATTTGTGAAGAGGAGACTGATAAAAACAGGCAAATTGCAGTTTGCAGTACCTGACTTTTGATTATAACTTGTTTGGTCTCCACCATTTTGCCTAGCAAGTATGTACATATTTACTCACACACCATGTTCACTGAAATCAGAATTGATGCTAATCAGTTACTTTGTTCAGTCCTTGGTACTGAAAAAAGAAAAAAAAACACTAATCAGTTACTTTTTTCATTAGTAGGACAAATATCAGTAACACAAAAGATAAGCTATTAAAGTTTATTTTAGTTCACTATCTATAGGTTTCAGTCTTTTCTTTACTGGGGCCAAGGTAGGGCAGCATGGCAGAGAGGCATAGCAAAAGAGAAACAGTTTATGGCATGACCAGGTCCCAGAACCTTCAGTGCACATGCCCAATGTGGGACTGAGACCATATAGAGGTCCAGATGGATGAGTTTAATAAATCTGGACCCAGTGAGCTGAGGCATCTGCTAGACCCAGATCTATGACAGGATTCAGAACATTCTCTCCTTCTCAAAAGACGGGTGACAACAGGTAAACAGGGTGAACTGGTGTTCCTGGAAGACTCTAGGTACACCAGCAGGAGGTGATCAAATGGCACATAAGGAACTAATTTAAATACAAGTTTCCAACGTAATACATGCTTCATTATACAGTCATAATGTTTGTTCTTCTGGTCTTAAATACAAACAAATTAGTTACAAAAGTTTGCCGATTGCTCAATCTACCTAGCCATTAGTACAGTAAATAAAAACTTGTATCTGCTTTAACCACATGATCTCTCTTGGGTAATAATATCAGAAGACCTTGGGTAATAACTGCACTGAAGCTCTACACCAAAGGTCAAACCGCAGTGCAAAACAGAAACCACTAACTCATTTGCAATCAACAGAGAGAGCAAACCCTTGGGACACACACAAAACAAGAATCTTTCATAAAGAAGAGATACCTAAAGAACAGATTCTATACAGAGAAACTTCTCACAGTGATATAGTCACCTATTATCAAACTATCACACAAAAAAATCACAAAAATCAAAATAGAATTCTTTCTGAAATATAAAATGACAAAGAGAAGGAGCAAAATGAATTCTTAGGCCTGAGCCCACACACAGTAAATACAGGAGGTACCAGCATACAGAAGCTTGGAAGTCACAGCCCTGAAATCTCTCAAATAATAGTCTGAAGTAAAGAAGCAACTGCAGAAACGTATACAGGAAATCAGATAAGAAATAATCTCCCAATTGAAAAAAGAAATGATAACTACAATTAAAGAATTACAGAGTGTTTCTAAAGGGGACACTGATTAAAAAAGTAGAACATAATAGAAAAATGATGGAAACCTTGAATAAATAATATAGAAAAGAAATAGAAAGCAATAAAAAGATGCAAAGCAGTCAAAAGATTAAAAACTCCGTTAAATGTTGACAAAAACAGTCTGAATGAAAGTGAAGATAGACTTTCAGACCTTGAAAACTGTTGCAGCTAGTGAAACATGAAGAAAGAGCTCTTAAAAACAACTAAGATCCAGGAAATAAGAACTCAACAACTGCAAGACAATGCAAAGATGAACGACGTAAGACTAATAGGTAGCAATGAGAAAGGAGTCAATAAAATGATACAAAAAGAATATGGGCATAACTGATGGTAGAAAACTTCGCAAATATAGGAAAACAATCTGCCATTCAGGTAACTGAAGCACGTAGAATTCAAAGTAACATGAACCCAATTAAAACCACAACCAGACATGTAATAATCAAGATCCCCCATCTCTGTACAGGAACAGTATGCTAAAAGCCACTAGAGAAAAGAAACAGATCATATTTAAAGGAAAACCCATCAGAAGAAGAGCAGATTTCTCCTCATGGAGCAAATTACTACAAGTCTTACAAGAAAACAAACTCCAATCCAGACTGATATACCCTACAAAACTCTCAAGTTTAACACAGAAGGGTATTACATCCATAAGAAAGAATAATCAGAGAATTTCAAGATGACAGATCCAACCCTACACAAACTACTAAAAGACATTCGAGAAAGGGATCAAAATAACCACAATTCCATGAATGAGAATGAAAAGAACCCACCAAATAGTGCAAACAGTTAAACACAGAAGAAAAATAGGTAATAAACAGTAGGAAAATGACATATCAAACATAAGTCAATGCATCTCAATTAGAACCATCAATGTAATTACACTCAATTCACCAATTAAACTAAATAAGCTGGCACAGTGGATCAGGAAGCTAAATCCAACAATGTTATATACAAAAACCACACTTAACATCATAAGGAAATTCATAGGCTGAAAAGATGGAAACAATACTACACGTCCCAGCAACTCAGAAAATAACAGGAATAGAAATCTTTTTCACAGTAGGTCTCAGCTTCATAGCAAGAATGACCAAATGAAATAAAGAAGGCCACTACATATTGTTTTGGGAAAAAATTCAAGAGGAAGAGGTAACACGCATAAATATGTATGCATCAAACACAAAAGCATCCAACTATATAGGACAAATCTTAATCAACATTAAAAAAATCTAATATCCATTACCACAACTTTAACTGCAGACCTTAACACCACCTTATAACAAAAAAATAGGTCAAGCAGAAAGAAAATAGCAAAGTAGCAGAACTGAACCAGAACTTAGAACAAAATGACTCAGTGAACATATACAGTGTTCCACCAAACTGCATCTGAATACACATTTCTTTTATGTTCACACAAAACATTTTCTAAAACAGGCCACATACTTTCCGTGGGTCATTCTTGACACGATGGCACAGCAGTGACATCAGAAAATCTCATTCACAAAGATAATTAACAAAGTCTAATCCTCACGCTGCATGCTTAAGTGCATGCATGAAAACAAAAATTATCCCATGCATATTATCTGACCACAGTGCAATGAAACTGGGAATAAATGACAAAAGAAACCACAAAAACCCCATGAACACATAAAAATAGATAACACCCTCCTTTGCAACCAATGGGTTACAGAGGAAATTAAACGAAAAATGAAACAATATCTACAATTCAATGAAAATTCAAGCACAACTTATAAGAACACTGGGATGCAATGAAAGCATTTCATAGACTCAAATTTATATTGGTGAGGTCATACAGTAGGAAAACACAATGGAAACAAATAATCTACAGAAAGAGCTGCAAACCAAGCCCAAAGCCAAAAGATGTGAGGAAATCATAAAGATTAGAGCAGATCTTGGTAAAGAACTCCAAATAATAACTAAAAATTAAAAGTTAAAACACAATTCCAATGACAGTTAGAACGTGAGGATTAGACTTGTATCTTTGTGAATGAGATTTCCCGATGTCATTGCTGTGCCATTTTGTCAATCAGACAACAGAGAGAAATAATAGGAATACAAAAGGGTAAAGAAGACTAACTATCATTATTTGCAAATGATATGATACTCTACCAGGAAGAGCAAAAGAACTCTACCAAAAAGCTCCTAGAATTAATGAACAAATTCAGTAGAATAGAAGGTTACAATGTCAATAACCAAAAATCAATAACATTCCTCTACACAGATAACAAACAAACTGAAAGACAAATTTGAGAAATAATACCTTTTACAACAGCACCCAAAAATATGAAATACCTAGGACTTAATCTAACTCAACAAGTAAAGACCTATTTAGTGAAAATTATATGGTACTCTGGAAAAAAAGAGGTGGAAAAGAATTTCAGAAAATGGACCGACAGCTGCTTTTGCATCCAGGTTCTTGGCAGCCAAGGTTTACAGGCAGTTATCACCAAATCCAAGAACCACACCATGTGCAATCAGTCCCCAAAATGGCACAGAAATGGCATCAAGAAATCTCATTCACAAAGATACGAATCTCTCAAGAGGGTAGATCTGAAGTTCCTAAGTAACATGTACCTTTCCAAGAAGCACAACAAGAGCTTCAAGAAGATGAAAACAAACAATGCCAAGGACATGAATGTATGTACCAAAGCTATCAAGGCCCTTATCAAGCCCATGGAGGTCAAGTCCAAGATCATTCCAAAAGGAATAAACTATAAGCTCATTCTACTTTCCTATATTGCTCACTCCAAGTTTGGGAAGCATATCCATGTCTGAACTGTCAGGGGTCGCAGGTTCCAGCCAATATCCAGTCTCCACCTTCTGCACCAAACAAGGCCCAGGCTTCAGCTTCTTCTCCAGCCAAGACCCAGGCTCCAGCTTCTACTACAGCCCAGGGGCTCCCAAAGGTACCTAGGCCCCCATTTGGCTTGACATTAGAAACCTCCTTTCTGCTGATATAAAAACAGAAAGACTGGTGTGAACCCTCGGATGCAATCTGTGTGGCCCTAATGTCTTTCTGTATTCTATGTACAAATAACCTGTGGCACAAAAGAACCTGGAAAGATATTTCTTGCTCTTGCATAAGAAGAACCAAGATTGTGAAAATGGCCATATTCCCAGAATTATTAATGTAATCCTTATCAAAATACCAGCAACATACTTCACACACCTAGAGAAATCATTCCTGAAATTTATTTGAAATCAGAAAAGACCTAGAATAGCAAAGACAATCCTATGCATCAAAGGCAAGGCAAGAGGCATTACAATCCCTGACTTGAAATTACATCACAAAGCTATTGTACTAAAATCAGCATGATACTAGTAAGAAAGAAATAGACCCAAGTATCAGTGGAACAGGTTAGAAGATGTCGGTACCATTACAAACACAGTCAGCCATCTTCTCTTTGACAAACAGGCAAACATGTTCACTGGAAAAAAAGATAGTGTCTTTAACAAATGGCACTAGGGAAAAAAATTGGCTCTCTACATGTCAAAAACTAAAACTAGACCTGGGTCTCTCACATTTCACTAAACTAACGTCAAAATGAGTTGAAGATATAAACATTAAAACAGAAACACTAAATCTCCTGGAAGAGAAAGTGGGTGGAAATCTTGAAGATTTAGGGGTAGGCAAATATTTCATGAACAATTCAAAATGCATGGGCAATACTGGAAAGAGTCAACAGCTGGTAACTCCACTTATGGAGAAGGTTCTGCATATCAGCAGAATGAAAAACGTCCACAAATTGTGAAAAAAAATCTTAACCAATAATCACTGAGACAAAGGTCCTTTATCTAGAATATATAAAGAATTAAAAAAAAAAACATTAGTGCACCAAAATTTAAAGACCCAGTCCACAAATGGGCATCTGAAATGAATACACACGTCTCAGAGGAAGGAATACAGAGGCAAATGGATACATGAAAAAGGGCTCCACATCACTGGCCATTCAAGAAATGCAAATTAAAACAACACAAAGATACCATCTCACCCCAGAAAGAATAGCTATCATAAAAAAGTCAACTAACACCAAATTTGAAAAAAATACAAGGGGAGAGGAACTCTTCTCCACAGCTGCAGAAAATGTAGGCCAGTACAACTATTATGGAAATCAGTGTGGAGACTCCTCAAAAAACTAGGACTGAAAATCAATTCAATCAGCTATTCCCCTACTGGGAATTTTCCCAAAAGAACTGAAAACATCACACCACAGCAATATGTGTGTCCTATGTTTATAGCAGCACAATTTGGGTTCTTTTTGTAAAAACCCAAACGACAAAATAAAACCTGAAATGTATAACAGACACAGTCAAATGGAAAGAAACAGAATTTAAGGGTTAAACAATGAAGAGGAGCCAAAGGAAAAAAGATAGTTTTTACCATGAGAGAATGGGGTAAAGGAGCCTATAAACATCAAAGGGTGTTACTGGACTTTCTCCATAACATTTCTGCTCCAAGTAGCTGGACCGCTTGATATCATTATTCTGTCCCTTTGCAGGATTCTACCTGCAAAGTCCCTGATTCTTTCTTCAAGTTTCTGGAAAACTAAACCCTCCCAGTTTGTCTGGTTGCTGGTGGCAATGGCAATCCTGGAGAATATTTTCTACATCAAGCCCCTCTGCACTTGACTTCTAATTGGCATGTACAGTAAAACTCCTGATGGTTCTGTCAAAGAAAAAACAGTACATAACAAAAAGGGAAATTTGAGGCCTGCAGCAGGCACTGCAACATCAGGAGTAGCTGCTGCTGGACACATGTGCAGCCATGGCTGAAAACCCTGGCCTGGAGAACCACCACATTGAGGGCTTCAGGATCAAGAGCCGAGGACGAGAGAGATAGCTCATTAGAATAAGCACTTGCCTGGCAAGTGCAAGGTCCTGAGTTCAGTCACTGGTACCACAAAAAAAGGGTAGGAGGGGCTAGATGCAATGCACAGACACAAAATTGAAGAGACTGTTGAACTATGAAAGAACAAAAAAAGAACACTTACTGAAAAAGAGGAATGTTCCCCTAGAAGAAAGTCTAGAAGATTTTGATGTTGATGCTGATTTTAAAGCACAAAATGTAATACTAGAAGCTATATTGCAGAATGCTGCAAGTGATATAACCCAGTGGTCCAATTGAATGCTGTCCAGGCAGCAAGAAAACTGTTATCCAGTGACAGAAACCCATCCACTGATGACTCAATAATAATCTGGAAGTTTACCATTCCTAGTCAACTATTTAGAACGGGATGATACCCTTCATCACATTTTGATGCTGCATGGGCCCTAACCAGTATAACATCAGGAACTTCTGCACAGACTCCAGCTGCTGTACAGCCCAGGGCAGTACCTCCTTTGCTAATACTTCATTCACATCAGAATGCTTGTGAACAACCAGTATGGGCTTTGAGAAACATAGGTGATGTTCCTCAATGTAGAGATTATATCATATCACTGGAGTTGTCGAACTTCTTCTGTCCTTCATCAATACCTCCATTCCCATCATCTTCCTTTGGAATATCACATAGGTCATTGTAAATCTCCGGAGGAATAAGGACCACCCACCGCCTATGTATCCTCACATACCATACAGACATAAATATTCTGTAGACAATGTTTGGGCTCTGTCATACTTCACAGATAGAGGAAACGAACAGATACATATGGTTATTGATTCAGGTGTTGTGCCATTTTGGTGCCCCTTCTGAGCCACCAGGAAGTGAAGCTTCAAACTGCAGCTTTCAGGAAGGTTGACAAAATTGTGACAGGCACTGGTGAGCAGAAGTAGGTTGCACGCAACTGTGATGTCCTGTCACACTTCCACAGTCTTCTATCACACCCAAAGGATAAAATAAATAAGTGGATTGGTTCCTTTCCAACATAACAGTAGGCAATCAGCAACAAGTTCAAGCTGTAATAGATGCTGGATTAATCCCTATGATAATTCATCATCTTGCTAAGGGGGAGTTCAGAACACAAAAGGAAGCTGCATGGGCAATTAGCAATTTAACATTGAGTGGCAGAAAAGATCAGGTTGAGTACCTTGTCCAACAGAATGTAATACACAATTTTGTAATTTACTGTCAGTTAAAGATTCTCAAGTGGTTCAGGTGGTTCTAGATTGTCTAAAAAACATTCTGATAATGGCTGGTGATGAAGCAAGCACAATAGCTGAAGTAACAGAGGAATGTGGACTCTTAGAGCAAATTGAAGTTTTGCAGCAACATGAACATGAAGATATATATAAATTAGCACTTGAAATCATAGATCAATATTTCTCTGGTGAAGATATTGATGAAGATCCTAGCCTCATTCCTGAAACAACACAAGCAGGTACTTACAGTTTTGACCCAACAGCCAACCTTCAAACAAAGGAATTCAATTTGTAAGGTTAATTGAGGGCAGCATCTTCCTCACGTTCAACATGAATCACCATCAGGTGGCTCTCAAATAAGATGAAACAACAGCAACAAAAGGCTCCAAAACATGCATGCCTCTTCTTTTTGATGCTTCTAAGCAAGCCATATCTCAGTCACTTTGCAGTTGCCCAAAGTCACTGTCACATGGACTGTAAATGCATCTGCATGATTTCCTAAACTGTTTTATAATTCTCTGTAACAGTCTCAATTACCCTGTTTTCCATTCCCTGATGTCACATGCTGACAACTGCAGTCTAATATAGGATATCATAGCATGTCAGCTGCCCACTGGTAAATGGTGCGTTGTGGATCAAGACACTTTGGTATGATGCATCTTCATAGATTCATTAGAAGAATAAAGAGGCGCAGTATGATCTGAGCCTCCATCACTGTCCTCCAGAAATGTATTTTCATATTCTTTATTTGGAAGACTAGATTTTAAAGTACAAGCCGAATGATTTTCATTGGTGAAACTGAAAAAGAAAAGTAACTTAAAAACAGAAACAGGCTATGGAGATACCTCAGTAGAATACGTTCTTCCCTGCAAGCGCAAGGGCTTTAGTTCAATTCTCAGTTCTGCAAAAAATAACAAATAAATAAATAAGAAATTTGGTTGTTGATTAAACAGATAAGTTTAAAAAAAGAAAAACTTCACATACCAGTAGTTGATGTACTTATTTTCTGCCTCAGAAACCAGGGTTGGAGGAAGAACTTTAGATACGGATATAATGCTTTCACAGTTATACCTAATTTTTAAGAACAGCAAGCCCTACTTGACCATTCACTTCAGCCTGTGTGTTACTGCTGTTTTGAAGTAATCAAATGCTGTGCATGTAATTTTAACTGAACTTCAGTCTGTTACAGACTTGAACTTCTGTTTCAGTTGAAAACAAGAGTCCCTGAGAACAAGGAAAGCACAAAAACAGAAGAGCAAAAGCAAATTTAAAAAGCAAACAACTGCAAAGATCTGAAATACGCACTCGTGATGTCAAAAGATAAGGTCTTGCTTTCAGCTTTCAGGAGTTAGTACTTTTTGTTTTAATTTGATAATTGTATATGGTTGATTTATGTTGGGTTTAAGCTGTGGAACTTTCATGTTTACTGGAATTTAGTCTTAAAATGCTTTTTACTAGTAACCAGTGCTTTTGATATTGTGGTTAGCAACAAACAGGAAATTAGTGCTATAAGACTTCATTGAGTACTGGGAAAGTTACTTCAGATCCTACTCTGAAGACACTGGCACCTATTAAAGCTTCAAACAGATATCTGTATAGAGCAACAATCTATAGTAATTTGTAAACCCAATTTGTAGTGATCTTTTAAGTAATTCTACAAAATCTGCCATTACTATGAAAGTAAATGCTTTTGGCAAAATGTCCAACCCAGTTATTAATGAACAAATGTGGACTTAAAACTTTTAAACCAAATAAGTTGTGCTATTGCAGAAATAGTTTTGTTGCTCTTGTTTACTGGATATAATTTCCCAATGTATTGATGTGAAGAGATAGAAAATCCAAACTAATTATTTATATGATGGGGGTGTATTTACTGTGATGAAGATCAGACAGATTCCATCAAAGCTTTATGAATCAGCTGGGGTGTTTTCACTGGTAAAAAACACATAGCAGGTGTACATTATTTACAAAATGTGTATCTGCCAAGGTGGTGCCACTTTGAGTGATTTTTGCCTTGTATCTAAAGTCAATACAAGTGTATGGTTAAACTTCAAGATTTTTACTTGCTAGAGAATTTGTTTTAATATAGTGGATTGGCCTCTATTTATAGATTTTATCAATTTTGGAATCAATTTCTCTTTAAGGTGGCTCAAATATTTCAACTCTTGTGCACATAAAATTGAGTTGAAGTCCATTGTGCTTTTTTTTCTTTATCCAAAGTTTGTGTTAAATCTTCATATGGTAACTGCATCCTGTTCAGGCACTACTGTCTAGATTTATGCAACTGTGTGGTATTCACTAAAGTAATCTTGGTTCTAATCTTGCAGGGTAAGTGGAAAAATCATAATTGATGTGGGTGCTGTCCAGACTTAATGAAGCTCTTCATGTTCAGAGAAGTACTATATGTTTTAACAGCTTTTCTGGAAGCATTGGAAGGTATCTACCCTCACGAATGTTGGCATAATTTTAAGTGCAATTTAAGCACTGGAAATTTTGACCATTCAGATATATTTTCCAGTTGTCCATGCAAAGAATGATCCATACATGCAGTTATCCCATCTTAGCATCCAAAGTTCTGGGATAAGATGCATGTGCTACTGTACCATCTTCAGATTCTCTTTTTCTTTGCTGTTTTACTCTATCACATTTTATTTTATTTAACTTATTGTTAGAATGAAACTTTAACTATGTACCACAGGGCAGTTTGGAACTTATCATCTCCCTGTGTTAATCTACTGAGTGATGGGATTCTAATCATATGCCACTATGCCCAGACCTATCGCAGGCTCTTCAAAGATATATTTCCTTCAGGAACACTTTTCACCCAGATTTCACATAGTATACTCACTCCTGTCACTATCACAGTGTTTTCTCTTCAAATACACCTTCCCTGAAACCTTGTATAATGTGGGAGCTCATATCACTCTGGCTTACTAATGTTTCATTTTTGTTATTACAATTGGCTAAGTGACCCTTGGGACACTTGAGTGCTGCAATCTATGGGTCCAGTACACACCAGCTTAACGCTTTCCTGATGCCGGGTCCATCGGACAATGGAGTGCCCACCTTTGACAGGTGTAGACAAAGGAAGGGTATAGAAAGGAAGAATCATGATGTGTGTGTATAGACAGTACAGTTGGGATACATAACGCTATGCTTCTACATAATCTTATGAAAGGCAAGATTTGCACTAATGGTGATTGGACAGGATATTATGTTGGCTTCTAGTACTATGGTCATCCACTAGGAAAATAATTATTGAATTTTTGATATAATTCAGGTATAAAAAATAATATAAGTAAACAGCTACACTCTTAATTTGCTGATAAGAGACATCTGCTATAATAATGTCTGTAAATATAATATCATGTATGCACCTTGTACGATACCAAAACAGTATGAAAACAGTTTTCAATGTATTAATTTATTGAATCTGTCTTGTTAAGGTGTCTTAAAACTGTCTGATTGATATTTGTACTTCAATAAAATAAAAAATGAATTAAAAAAAAAGAATATAGGTGGACCCTGGGCAGCCCATAGGACTCTAGTGAACTACATCTCTGACCCCTAGCTATAGAAGTGGAACTTCTGCTGGCACTGGTCTAACATTTTAAAAACTTAGGAGTATTCTAGGTGGCCCGAGTGATCCTGTTGAATTTAACCAAAAACTACAACCTACACTGAGTATCAACTAGTCTCCTCCACTAGTAGCAACAGGCTTGGTGAGGCCTACCTTTCTCTCTCCTATAGTGAAAGCCTTACTTGATACTCCTCACTGCCCACACACAAGTGCTAAGTCTGGTTGATTATTGGAGGCTTCAAAAATGACAAAATTGGGGAGCAAAAGGCAACCTCTAGCCCCCAGCCAATCCAGAACAAATCCAGGAGACAAAGACATATAAAGAAGAATTTTGAAATCACACACATGAAATTTTTGAAATGATATGAACTGAAGAAAAAAAAAAAGTCCATCTGGCTATATAAGAAACAAGATCAGAAATAATCACTCAGGTCAAAAAAGAAATCACAACAATCATGAAGGAATTGTTCAGCACAGCTAAAGAAGACAAATTTGAAAAAATGATGAGAACATTAAACGAACAATACAGGAAAGAATTAGAATGCATGAAACAGATAACCAGAAAATAAGGGAGTCAATTGAAAGCTGGTAAAATCACCTGAATGAAACTGAAGAGACACTTTCAGACCTCAAACATAGTGCTGCAGCTAATGTACATGAAAGGAAAGAACACTTAAAACTAATAAGAGCCCAGCGTGGACAACCCTGCAACTCCACAGAGCACCTGCCCCCAAGCCAGCTAAGTGAGTGAGAATTTTTGTGACTCTTCCAACACTTGATACAGCCCAGCATGGCCCACTGAGTGTATGGGAGAGCTTCAGCACTCCCCGGTGCTCCCTGGGCCAGGGGCACAACAGAGGGGAACCACAGGCTCACAATAAAAAGGAGCTTGACACAATACCTAGATCCGGGACAAGCATGACTAGATAATGTAAAACTTAATAGATCGGCACCAAAATCTCATTACGTGCTCTAATGGTGGTTGGACAGGATATTATGTCGGCTTCTAGTACTACAGTCATTCACTAGGAAAATAATTATTGAAGTTTTGATATAACTCAGGTATAAAAAAATAAGATAAGTAAGCAGCTACACTCTTAATTCACTGATAAGAGATATCTGCTAAAATAATATCTGTAAATATAATATCATGTATGTACCTTGTACAATACCAAAACGTTATGAAAACAGTTTGCAATGTATTAATTTATCGAAACTGTATGGTTAGGGTGTCTTGAAACTGTCTGATTGACATTTGTACTTCAATAAAATAAAAATAAATAAATAAATTTTTAAAAAAAGATTTAAAAAAATCTCATTACGTGCTAAGGCTGTAACTGCACCAAGGCCTGCACCAAAGGTCAGAGGTCAGTACTATACAAAATGACAAAGACAAGGAGAAAAATGTAATCTCAGGCCTCCATCCCACCAACAATAAGTGCAGAGGACATCAGCTCAGCTCAAATGAATGAATGAACAGAGTCGAAAGCAAAGAAACAACAGCAGAAAGGTATAGAGGAACTCAGACCAGAATTAACGCCTGAAATAAAAAAAATAAATTTTTGAATACATAGCATCTGAAGTAATGAATCAAATCCAGAAACATATGGGGCAAAACCAATGCAAAGAAACAATAGGAGAAAGGTAAAGAGGAACTCAGAGCAGAAATAATTTCCTAAATAATATAAGAAATCTTTGAAATCATAGCATCTGAAGCAGAGAATCAATTACAGAAATATATGGAGGAAACCCAATTTGGAAAAATACTCTACAATAAAAGAATTAATAGCTACTATAAAGAATACATGGGTTAAAAAAAATAGAGTAGATTAGAAATCTGACAGATTCCATGAATGAGCAATACAGGAAACAAATAGATCCCATGAAGTACAGTCAAAGTGATATAGAAAACATAAAATCTCACACGAGTCTACAAAACCATTTGAGTGAAAGTGAAGACCGAGTATCAGATCTTAAAGATTCTGGTGCAGCTAGTGAAAAGTTAAGAAAGGACCTCTTAAAAACAATGAGGATGAAGGAAAAAATAATCCATCACCTGAAAGATGATACCAAGATGAACAATGTGAGACTAATTGGCATCAATGAGAATGAAGGAGTCAATACAAATGATATAAAAGGTATATGGAAGGAAGTAATAGCAGAAAATTTCCCAAATATGAGAAAACAATCCAACATTCAGGTGAAAAATACAGAACACAAAATAACTTCAACCTAACTAAAAATGAACTGAGATGTGTAATAGTCAAGATTCCAATAATCCAACACAAGAATAATATACTGAAAGGTACCACAGAGAAGAAGCAGATCACTTTCAAAGGAAAACCCCAGAAGACTACTCTAACAAACAATGAAAGCAATGTGAGCATGGAGCAGAGTACTTCAAATTCTCTATGAAAACGAATTCCAGCCCAGATTACTACACCCTGCAAAACTCTCTTTCAGGTTTGATGGAGAAGTGAAATACTTTCATGACAAAGAACAACTAAAGAATTTCATGGTGACAAAGCCATCCCTACACAGGATACTGAATGATGATCTAGAGAGGGATAACAATGACAAAAACTCCACAAATGAGAACAGAAAGAATGCACTAAATAGGGCAAACAATTAACCACAGGACAAAAAGGAGTAAACAACAGTAGGTAAATATCATGACAAGCATAAGTCAACAGATTTCAATTATAACCATCAATGAAAATGGGTTCAATTCACCAATTAAGAGAAATAGACTGGCACAGTGGATTAGAAAACAAACCCAACAATATACTGTATACAAGAAACACACTTAACTCAAAAAGACATTCATAGGTTTAAAGTCAAAGCATGGAATACAATACTACATACCCCAGCACCTCAGAAAAAGGCAGAAGTAGCAATTCTGTTCTCAGACAGTCTCAACTTCAAACCAAGAAGGATCAAATGACAGAAAGAAAGCCACTATATATTAGTTAGGGGAAAAATTCTAAAGGAAGAGGTAACACTCATAAATATCTATGCACCAAACACAGGAGAACCAAACAATATAAGACAAACCATAATGGACATGAAAAATCTAATATCCAAGACCATAATGTTAACAGGAGACCTAACACCCCCTTATCTCAAAAAGATAGGTCAACCAGACAAAAAATTTGCAAAGTAGAACTGAACCGGAGCTTGGAACATATGGTCTTGGTGGAAATATGCATAGTGTTCCACCCAACCACAACTGAATACACATTTTTTCAGCTGCACACGGGCCATTTTCTAAACTAGACCACATACTAGTCCAGAGGTCATGCTTAACTATATGCAAGAAAACAGAAATTATCCCATGCATATTATCCAACCACACTACAATGAAACTGGAAATAAATGACAAAAGAAACCAGAAAACCCCGCTGAATAATGGCAATTATCCAACACCTTACTCAGCAGTCAATGTGTCACAGATGAAATCAAACAAGAAACTTAATACCTACAATTCAATGAAAATTCTACCACAACTTATCGGAATTTATAGGATGCGACAAAGGCAGTTCTCAGGGGGAAAATCATAGCTATGAACTGAAACTTAGGAAAACAGAACAATAAGAAATAAACACTAATGCTGCACCTCCAACATCTAGAAAAGGAAGAGCAAACCAAACCCAGAGCCCAAAGGAGGGAAGAAATCATATAAGATTAGAGCAGAAATTAATTCAATTAAGATGAAGAAAACAGTCCACAAAACAACCAATCAAAAACCTGGTTCTTTGAAAGACTATACAAAATCGGTAAGTCCCTAGCTAACCTCATCAATGTAGACTGGTGCACCCATTGTGGAAATCAGTGTGGAGACTTCTCACAAAAATAGCACTGGAAAACTTTTTCAAGCTGGTTATTCCCTTACTGGGAATTTTCCTGCAGGACCTGAAAACATCATATCATACTGATATACGTTTACCTATGTTTATCGCAGCACAATTTGTGATATGCAAATTTTGGAAACAACCAAGATATCTGTCACATGAAGAATGGTTGAAAAAGATGTGGTATTTTTGTAGAGGGGAGTATTAGTCAGCTATAAAGAATGATAAACTTGAAGCATTTATATTGAAGTGGATGCCACTTGAACATATACTCATAAGTGAAATAAACCAGATGCACATGTGCAAATATTATATTGTCTCCCTAGTATAAGAAATCAAAAGAAGAAATACAAATAGAAAGGTATAACAACAACAACAAAAAAGAATTTAGTCAGATAGAGTAAACTGAACTTCATATGTTGCAGGATAATAATCAGCTTCTCTTCTGGATGGTTAACAACCTAAGTACACAGATAAAAATTGGAGAAATGGAAGGGCTGAAAAATCGGCCAACATTTTGGCCCTAGCCTTTCAAGGTCAGTGAAGATTCAGGGCATAGGAGAACTTGTACTGTAATATCATGGAACTCAGTTGTGCCCCAAATTTTCTGATCAAGGATATTATGGAGCCACAGAGGAATGTGATTGATGATGTAGAGTGTGCCTAAGGAGAGTCACATGGAGAGAAAACTTTCTCTCAGGCTTCTGCAGAGAGCAAACTAGTCACGCAATGGCCATGACTCATCCACATGGCTGACACTGACAAACGATCTATAAAGTGAGGTACAGGATTACAGAATAAACCCTGAGGAGACTTGACTGACCTCATCAGATACAAAAGTTACATTTTTGCTATATAGATCTTGCTTTATCTTAGTCTTAACCATACAACAGAAAAGTATAAAAAATAAGGTATAGAAAATAAGAACATTATAATATACTGAGCTGTAAATGGCTCTAGTCAACAACTTCTTCAGATAACCCACTATTATTGTGGACTGCTGGACTGTGTTGGATTGTTTCGCTGAATTCAATCACCTACAATAATTGAATGATAATAGAATACCCATCTTTGGCAGGACTAAAGAAAAAATGAGGGATACAAAGGAAGAACCATACTGTGTTCCTATAAACAGTACAGTTAGGATAAATATGCAGTACTATTGCATAATTCTATGAGAAGAAAGATTTGCACAAATAGAGTTTGGACAGGATATCCTGTCTGCTTCTTGTACTATAGATAACCACTAGGAAGATAACAATGTAAAAAGTATTAATTATTAAAACTGTACTACAATTCAGCTTTAAAAGAAAGATAGGTATATTGCTACATTCTCTTAATTCATTGATTAGAGGCATCTGCTCTAATAGTGCTTGTAAATAGAGTGTCATTTATGCATCTTGTACAACAAAAAACTACTACAAAAACAGTATGCTATGTATTAATTATTGAATCTATCCCACTGATTTGATTTGAAACTGTCTCATTGCCATTTGTTTTTCAATAAAATAAAATTAAAAACTAACAAGGAACCAGGAAGTAACAATTCATCAGCTACAAGATGATGCAAATTAAAATCATATAAAATTAATAGGTGTCAATGAAGCAGCAGGAGACAGCACAAATGACATAAAAAGACTATTTGCAGAAGTACTAGCAGAAAATTTTCCAAATATGAGAAAATCATTTGACATATAGTTAAGTGACACATATTGAACTCCACCCAGTCATGATCACAATGAATCTATGCATAGACATATAATGATCAAGATCCCTGAAATTCAGAAAAAAAATATCAGGGCTAGAGAGAAAGCTTGGTGGCAAGTTTGGTGGCCTGCCTGGCAAGCCCAAAGATCCAGGTTCAATCCCTGGCACCACATGTCATATCTGAACTGGAATCTGGGTGCATGGTTCCAGTCGCCACACTTGGTGTGGTAGCACATGCCTATAATCCGAGCACTGGGAAGGCTGAGACCGGAGTATTACTATGAGTCAGAGCTGCATAGTGAGACCCTGTAGCAAATAAATAAATAAATGTTTTTAAAAAGATTAGAATATTAAAAACTGCTAGAGAGAAACATATCACCTACAATGGAAAGCCCATCAGAATCACAGCAGATTTCTCAATACAAACCATCAAATCAAGAAGAGCTTGGAATGAAGCATTTCAGGTCCTCAAAGAAATAACTTCCAACTCAGATTGATGTATGTTACAAAACGGTATCAAATTCAGTGGTGAGATTTGATCTTTCCATGACAAAGAACAACTGAAAAATTCATGACAACCAAGCCAACCATACAAAGAGTACTGACATATATTGTAGAAAGACAAAAAACAACCACAGCTTCAAGAATAACAGAAAGGAACCACCAAACAGAGAAGGCAATTAAAAAGAAGGGGAAAATATGAAAAAAACAAGAAAGGTAGATTAAGAAACAAAATCCAACAATATGCTGCATACAAGAAACACATTTGACTTACAAGGAAATTCACAGACTGAAAGTCAAATGATGGAAGAATGTCCATGCTACAAGAATCCTAAAAAAGCAGGGATACCTATTCTAGCTGCTTCCAGTAACACTTTAAACCAAAATCTATCAAAGAGATAAAACGGTCACTACCTACTGGTTAAGAGAAAATTGCAAGAGGAAGGGACAATTATACATGTGTATATACACCCAATGTGGGAGCAACCAACTACATAAGACAAATTTTAACAGACATGAAAAATCAAATCAGCAATAATACAGTTGTAATGGGGAACTTTAACACACCACCATCACAAAGAGATAGATCAACTAGGAAAAAAATTCAGCACAGAAACAACAGAACTAAGCCAATTTTGTAAAGAAAACAACTTAGTAGACCTTTACAGAGTGTTTCACCTAGCAACAACAGAATACCCATTATTCTCAGGCGTACATGGGGTGTAATTTAAAAAAAAAAAAAAACACTACAGTGAATTTGAATAAATGGTCTATGTGTCAACCTGATAAAAGCCACCTAAGAGAAACCAACAGCCAACATCATACTAAATGGGAAAAAGTTGAAAGCCTTCACTTTGAAATCAGGAACAAGAAATAATGTCCACTGTCTTCACTTCTATTCTATATAGCTCTAGAAACATTAGCCAGAGCAATTAGACAAGAGATATAAATAAAAGGAATAATGATTGTAAAATAACTGAAACTATCATTTTTTTTAAAGATGGCAAGATACTCTACATAGAGGAACCTAAAATCTCCACACCAAGTGTCCTGTAGATTTAGTCACAAAATTCAGTAATGTAGCAGGATACAAGTCGACACCCAACAATCAGTAGCATTTTTGTACACAAGCAACAAATGCTCTGAGAGCAATTAGGGAAACAACTTTCATAGTACCTTCCAAAAAAAAAAAAATACTTACGAATTAATCTCATAATAGAAGTAAAATATTTATCAGCAGCTAAATACATACGAGCCAATCCCATCCTACCCATAAGGAAGATTTTTACAAATCTTTCTTCCTAGTAAGAAACTGAGCTGTAGAATAGGCAAAGTAACACAGTTATGCCCTCCTGACCAGGGCAGATGGAAGTTCCTGCAACTCCACTATTCCTACTGTTAACCTTAAAACAAGGGAAGATCTCATTACATCTGTCTGTAAACATTTAAACAACCTTTAGAGATTAACCATTACTAGTGGCCCTTTGCTGAGGTACAGTGAAATGGCAGGATACGTGTTAACTAATCACACTTTTTGACATAAGCCTATAAGAGCCCTAACTACAAAGTACCAGGTTCCTAAAGCCACAAACCACATCAACACAGTGTATAAGATTTTACAGTCTTCCTCAAGTTCAACTTACAATCTCTTTGACTCAACCTGGCCCACTCATCTAGGTAATAATGTGCTGTTCACAAGTACACTGCTTACTGAGTGGTCTATGTACAGAAAGTCTCCCTTCTAGGCCTGGCTTCATGGATCCCATAAGGTACTGGGTTCCTTGTGAAGGTTTACTATTGGCCTGATCTCACTGATGTTAAATTGAGGTGAACATTAGGCTGTGCATTTTTGAAGACAGTCTCTCTATGAAGTTAAGGTTGTCCTTTATCTCGAGAAATTCTACCTCAGCCATTTTAGTGGTGGAAATATAGATGTGCACCACCTTTCCTGGGGGAAATTACCATTTTTTTGGAGTTTGCTGAATGTATCAGATGATGTCATGGATGCCTGAGTTCAAACTGAGGCTCATGAAAGCCCTTCTTCAAACTTTCACTTGACAACAGAACACATTGGGCTTTCACTAAGTAGCTACTTGAAAAGCCCACAATGACATTTTTTGTGTTTTTTTGTTTGTTTGCTTGCTTGTTTTTGAGATTGGGTCCATTAGTTTCAAACTCTTGGGCTGAAGTGATATTCCTGGCTCAGCCTCCTGAATAACTTGGACTATAGATGGCATTCACTGCACCCAGGTATGAACAAGGCAGTTTGAAAATCAATGGGGAACACTCAATTGATAAATATGAGGCCTTTCTGAAACACTTGCTCAAAGAAAACATATCCCTTGCCTTCACATTAAGCAAGGACTCTGGGTTGCTGAGTGAGCACCAGGCTCTGGGCCCTACTCATGACTAGAAAAGTTTGGCGGTGTGGTGGAAAGGGACAAATGGAACATGTGTGATAACCACTGATGGTGCTTACATACTAAGGCCTCTTATACAAATGTCTGTGCAATGCTTTCCTGCTGCTCTGCCCTCCCTAGAAACATGAAAAGTTAACCTGAATGTAGAAGATCCAGTCAGACATTCTATTTCAGGTAACCAAACTAGTGTCTAGGAGAAAACTATTAGGTAGCTTTCTTGTGTTGGCAGCTTCCTTGTCATGGAAATCAGAACTTTTGTGAGTTCACTATCTAGTAAGGTCACATACAGAACGCGTGAGTGAACTATAAATTTAAGCCCTTGATCTTTGGTGCATTAGATCCCAGCCTAGCCATTCTTTC
Source organism: Ctenomys sociabilis (assembly GCA_004027165.1). Taxonomy (NCBI): domain Eukaryota; kingdom Metazoa; phylum Chordata; class Mammalia; order Rodentia; family Ctenomyidae; genus Ctenomys; species Ctenomys sociabilis. The sequence goes on from PVKA01015351.1 coordinate 20,193, forward strand.
TCAGCCTCATTACCATAACCTCATCAAGTAGCCATTCCCTGTGGATCACACCTGTGGATGGGTACAAACTCAGTGATGCCAGGAGAATTAGAGAATCCCAAATACTGAAATGGGCCAGAGAACCACAATTAACCTAAGAGACAGATTGTGCAGCTCTAACCACAATCATTCAGCAGTTGGAAAGCAGAGATTTGAGCATACTAGGAAATCTCCTAGTTTAGAGATCCGTAGTGGTGGGCCTCAAGAAGAAGTGAGATCTGGACATGTGCCCAGTGGTGAGCAGGGGAGTTGCTGCAGAACATGCATTAACGATCTGAAGAAATATAAACTCCATCCTCTAAACACAGTGGCTTAGCCAGAAAGCTAATCTAGGGACCTGAAAACATGATTCAAACTGTAAATTCTGAGGCCACAGCAAGCTCCCCAGCCCAACCATTGTTTCTTGACTTTGACTAGATTGTGTCTTTATGAAGAAAGAGCCATTTTCCTGATTGTATTTAAGTAGGGCCTTTGGGAAAAGTGACTAACCAGGAGTCCAAACGGTGGGAACTTCACACTAAGTATTATGTGTGTGTTGGTGAGACAGTTAGGACCACAGGAGAGGAAGGGATGCAGGCTAGGGCCAAAATGTTGGATGACCTTGCAGCCTTTCTTTTTCTCCAATTTTTGATCTGCAAACATAGGTTATTAACCCTCCAGAAGGGAAGTTTATTATTACCCTGCAACATATGCAGTTCGGTTTACCCACACTATTTGTCTAAATATCAGACAACGTAGGCACAACATGGAACCGGTATTTTCCATCAAGTATTGAGATATTAAACTTCAAGTCCTTACAGAATATGAAGAAAAACATTTTAAATAGCAATTAACACTTACATATATTTACATAGATATTGGGAAATCCATATACAGCATCGTAGCAGGACTGTCTTGTGACATTTTTGTCTTATTTTTCATTTATTATCCTTTAAAAATTTTTTATTTGAAAGACAGTATAGTAATAGTTGGTATGTCATGACAAGAAGTATATTTAGAAGACCAGAATGACAGGTATTTCAAGCACACATGCGCACTTTTGGCTGGGACCAGAACCTACCAGACTCAGGATAGCTGGTCCCAGATGCACAGAGAAATCAGGGAGACAGCGATCTGAAAGTGTTGGCAGCAGCCACAAGGAGCCAACAGTTGAGCTTGGGAAAACACAACCAAAGAAGACCAGCCCCACTCCCACATCCTGAGGCCAATATGAGTGTCACATCCAACACAATGTCCATGCCAAACTTGGCTAGAGTACACAGCAGATTTCTGGGATCTGACACAGACGCTATCACAGAACTATAAATGATGGAGCTGTTTTACTACTTTTACTTTTCCTTGCTTCTCTAATTGGCTATCCCTTTTGTCTCTAGTTGCAAGTCATGTTAGATGTTGTTCTTTTTGTTTTGGAATTATTTTTTCCTTCTATTTCTAGAGCTTCTTTTTTCTTTCTTCTTTTCTTCCTTTCTTTTCCATTCTCCTCTTTGTTCCTTCTCTTTTATTCACTGTTTAGGTTTCTTACCTGTCATTTTAGTTTTATTCTATTGACCTTCTTCCTCTGTTTCCTAAATTACTTTATAAATTAATAGCCTCCAAGTGTGTAAACATTGTCTCTTCCATTTCTAATTATGTCTACACATCCTATTTCATCCTTTGCTTTGTGTGCCCTCCAGTTTCCCAAACACAGGTGAGCATCTTTTCATCTCCAGCCTTGACTCCACTACATTTTACCACATTCATCACTTTATCATGTCTCCTACCCATCTTAACCACTCCCCATGCCTCACAACAGGTAAAATAACTCCAATGAGGGGTAAACACTGCATACAAGAGTATGATATATGTTTGATTTTATTATATAACTTTACAGTTTTTTTCTGTGTTAGTTAGATTAATAGTTACCATAATTTGTCAGTAGGTAAACTATACTTGAAACTATTGTTATTACAAGATGTGCTAATTTATCCAGGTTGTGATACTTGTTACAATCAGTTTTTTTAATCCCTAAATGACCATGCTGTGATTGGATGAGGGGCATAATCACACCATAACCTTATTCCAAATGATTAAGTGCTAAGTGAAGTAATAATTTTGCATCCTTTACAACTTGGAAAGTTAGGTTTTTGGGATAACTACAAAGAACACCCCATATCTAGAGGATAGTCCTGGAGAACAATTATCTCCAAGGGAAGATTCAATACTAATGATAAAGCTATCATAAGAAACTGGCAAGTATCGTGTTGTATGAAAGGAGAGAAGGTTAGAAACTGGCAAGTATCAACATAGAAAACAAAATAGAACTCAAAAATAAAAATAGAAAGTAACGAGTCACAGAAGCAAAATGCAACCTCGGACATCTTGTTATTTAATCCGCGTTGGTACTGAAATCACCATGTAGCACAGGTTTGCTTTGGCTTTGAGATCTTCATCCTCAGCCTAGGATTATAGGTAAATGCCACTATACCTGCAACAGTATTTATTTATCTATTTATTTATTTATAAGAAAAAAATTATGACACAAAATTTCAAAACAAGATAGTAAGAGAGCAACAATAGTTTCGTATATTGCTTATTGTTTTAGCAAGTACTAAGGTTACAACTGTACCAATGTTATCTGCAAAGTAGTTGCTTGGGGCCAGCTAAATAGCTCAGCAGATTAAAGTGCCTGCAAGCAGGTGCAGTGGCCAAGGGGTAAGATCCTTGGGCGTGATGTGCCGGCCCCACCCCCAGGGTGTGCTGAGATGAATGGGAGTGGTGAAGCTGTACACAGGTGGATCACTACAAGTCCAATTTAGTAGTAAGATTCTGAACACCCTGTAGACCCTTCCATAAAATACAAAAAAAAAAAAAAAAAAAAAAAAAAAAAAAAAAAAAAAAAAAAAAAAAAAAAAAAAAAAAAAAAAAAAAAAAAAAAAAAAAAAAAAAAAAAAAAAAAAAAAAAAAAAAAAAAAAAAAAAAAAAAAAAAAAAAAAAAAAAAAACCCGACAGTAGTTGTTCAACTTATAAGATATAGGCATAAAAAATTGATCAAGGTGCCAGAGAATAAGTGCTTGCCTGGCAAGTACAAGGGCCTGAGTTCAATCCCCAGTTCTGCCAAAAAATGAAAAATAAATTTGATCAAATTATATAAGCACGAATCCCTTCTTTTCCATAAACTAAAAGAAATTAGTTATATATATATACCTTTTCCCTTCCTTCATTTCTCCTTTCCCCATCCCAGTTTCTCTTTCCTTTTGAGCATTTCTTCTGATTTCCCAATATCTATTGCACATTTTGGATCTTATTTACTATTTCAGTTTTTTACCCTAGGGAGACAATATGATCTGTACACATGCAAGACTTATTTATTTCACTTGTGAGCATGAGTTCTCGTTGCATCCATTTACCTATGAAAGTCTCAAGTTTGTCCTTCTTTATAGCTGAATAGTATACCACTGCAGAAAAATGACATATTTTTAAACCCTATTCCTTAGTTGATGAGCATTTAGATTTCCAACATTTACCTATTACAATTTCTGCTGCTATAAGCATGGATATATATAGTATAACATTTCAAAATCTTCTTCCAATGTTCCCAGAATTGGAAGGTAGCAGCAGATGGCAGCAAGTGAAGATAGCCCCCACAAAAAAGATAAGTATGGAGGAACAAGAAAGTTTTTATTGCAAGCAGTGAACAGAAGCCCTGACTTTGGGTCAGAATTCCCAAAGTGTTGGTACCAGCCTGAGATTTGCTTTCAGGGTATATAACTTTTAGGTTTCCATAGTAACTACATTACTTCATTGCTTCATTTGCAGAAATTTTACGAGTGTGAAACAGTTGACACAAGTGTTACATTTCCCAGAAACTGCAGACCATCAGCCTGTTATGGAGCAGTGTGTTTTTCCTATCTTGCAAGTTGTCCTATTTGTTCACATTTTATGACCCTGAATTTCTCCAAGTGAAAGAGCGTGAGGGAGTGAGTTTAACTTAAGTGATTCTTCTTTAGAGTGGAAATGTTTGCTGCATCAGAATGTCTGGATTGAATGAGACCTCTAATCCTATTTTTCTGAGGAATCTCCACACTGAGTGCCACAGTGGTTGCATCAGTTTACAATCTCACCAGCAGTAGAAAAGAGACCTGGAAAAGGTATTCCACATTTCCTCTTCAGCATTTGTTGTTTAATTACTTGATAGCTACTCTTGTTCTTATTTTCTTTTAATCATGGAGCAAGTTTCTAAACTTTGTGACTAATTCATGATCTAGTGCCTGGTTTATGGGTGTGAGTGCTGCTGGGATTATGGATGTGCATGCTATACCAAGCTTGGGGAGCATAGCCATAATGCAATATGAGGGAGATAATCCTACTCTCTGTTGCCTCTGTTGCCGCTGCTCCTCCCTTTTACATTTGCTCTTTGTGGTCTTCCATCACTGCTAAGAACTGTTGCCTTCTACCATGTGGCAGTCTGCCTTGGAGCCAGCCAATTATGGACTGAAGCCTCCACAAGCAATTTATCCACATGAACACTTACTTCCTTCATTTTGAGTATCAAGTATTTATTCCAACAGAGACAGAATTTGGTACCAGAGGACTGGGGTTGTTACTGTGGCTAAACCCAGCCATGTGGATTACAAGCCTTTGGTAAAGGCTTACAGGAAGACATGAGAAGGGTTTGGAGATGTCACCTACAAGAGAAGAGCTTAAAGTGCTTTGGCTGTTCAGTATAGGAGATTCTGGTCAGAGAGTAGAAGGCAAGAATGCTGAGTGAAATCCTGCCTGAAAAGAACAGGCTGGGGAGGTTTCTGTTGCAAAGCAGTATTGCATTGGTTCTTGGATGACACATGATTTGTGTTATGGCTTGGCAGAAAGTTTGTCTGTATTTTGTTGATATCCAGAGATTTTAACTAAGACTGAGATTAAGAATGGAGGATTGATTAATCTGACAAAGGAAATTTCAAGACAGTCAAATGTTGAAGCAGTGGCATGCTATTGTTGGGAGCTTTAAATCAGATTTATGTTGAGAATCAAGAACAAGGAGCCCAGCAGGATGATTTAAAATGTTGTGAGTTTGGCCAAAAAGGAAGTGCCAATACGGTTGTAGAATGCAAAAATAGAGCTGAAAACATCTCCACTTCTGGAAAGGAACTAGAGAATAAAAATGATGAGCTAAGGGCATCCCAGGATGCAGCAGGTCTCCACCCTTATTAGTCTCAGAATTGCAAAGTAAGAGACTCGGCCTTGAGAGGAAAGCTTAAGAGCCTCATTTTCCAGAGTGGCTGGGCAAACACACCACATTCCACAAGGGCACCAACATAGAAAATTTTTTCCTCATAATCAGGTTTACAGTGCTCAGAGATCCAGGAACTTGACCCCTACAGCTAAGAGAGAAGAAAGCCTGGTTACTGTTCCGGCTGACAGCAGACCTTGAAATCATCCATGTGGCATTGCTTTTAGGGACAAGGAGAATGTAAGAATTCTGAGGTTAAAAAGGCTTCCGCTTCAATTTCAGAAGGCCTGGGAGGCCAGGAAGTTCACCCCAGAGAGGGCAGTGTGTCAAGCACAGAGTGATAAGCTAAACGTGCAGTGGAAACACCAGAAGTTTGGAAAAGCCAGGAAGATGGATCTTCTAACGGAAACTGCAAGAAAGGAACAAAGCCAGCCTAAGAAAAAAACCATGGGAGCTACCACCACGAGTGTCATAGTGGCAGAGCTTCATGAAGATCACAATTTGCCACAGATTGCTTCAGATGCTCCACATGGAACTATAGAATTTAATGTTTGCCCTTCCAGATTTTGGACTTGTTTTGGCAACAATGCTTGCTACCTACTCTGTGTACCTTTTGGAGTGGTAACATTTATCTTCTGCCACTTAATCTTGGGAGTGTTCAGCTTTTCTTTTTTTTAAGATTTTTTTAATTATTATTTATATTGAAGAACAAATACCAATGAGACAGTTTCAAGACAAATTAACAGGACAGATTCACTACATTAATACATTGGAAAATGTTTTTGTAATGTTTTGGTGTCGTACAAGGTGCATACACAATATTATACATACAGGTATTATTATAACAGATGTCTCTAATCTGTGAATGAAGAGACTGTAGCTAAAAACTTATTTTTATAGATGAATTATATCACAGATTCAACAATTTATACCTTCTACCTTGTTATCTCCGTAGTGTTTGTCCATAGTACTAGAAACAAACATAATATCTTGTCCAACCACTATTAGTGCAAATCTTCCATCTCATAGAATTATGCTGAAACACACCATATTTATCCTAACTGTACTGTTTATATACAAAAGTCGTGATTCTTTTTGCATACCCTTTTTTTGTCTAGACCTGTCAAAGATGAGCACTCCATTGTCATTAAACGAATTTAGGTGCCTGAACTCAGCAACACAATCCAACACATTGCAGCATTCCACAATAATAGTGAGTTATCTGAAGAAGCTCTTGACTATAGCCATTTACAGCTCAACTTATTATTATGGCCCCATGTTATATACCTCATTTTTATACTTTTCTGCTGGATGGTTAATAACAAGATAGATCAAGACCTATACACCAAAAGATGTAGCTTTTGTTTCTGATGAGGTCAGTGAAGTCCCCTCAGGGTTCATTTTTTAATCCTGTAACTTACTCTGTAGATCCTTCGTCTGTGCAATCTATGCAGATGAGTCATGGCCAATGCTTGACTAGTTTGCTCTTTATGAGAGCCTGAGAGAAAGTTTTCTCTCAATGTGACGCTCCTTAGGCACACTATACATCATCAATCTCTTTCCTCTGTGTCCATGATCTCCTTGATCAGAAAATTTGGGGCACAACTGAGTTTCATGATGTTACAGTGCAGGTTCTCCTATGCCCTAAGTCGTCGTTGACCTTGAAAAGCTAGGGTCAAAATTTTGGCTGGCCTTGCGGATCTTCTATTTCTCCAATTTTGATCTGTAACTTATGTTGTTAACCATCCAGAAGAAAAGCTAATTAGTACCCTGCGGGATATGCCGTTAAGTTTGCTCTAACTATGTGACTCAATTATCTTTAGTTGTTGTTGTACATTTCTATTTGTATTTCTTCTTTTCACTTCTTAAACTAGGGGGACTATACTATATTTACACATGTGTGTCTTGTTTATTTCACTTACGAATATATGTTCAGGTGGCATCCACTTCAACATAAATATTTCAAGTTTATCATTCTTTATAGCTGAGTAATACTCCATTTTATAGAAGTACCACATCTTTTTCAACCATTCCTCATGTGATGGACATTTTGGTTGTTTCAAAGAGTTGGCTATCACAAACTGTGCTGCTATAAACATAGATACACATATATCACTATGATATAATGTTTTCAGTTCCTCTGGGAAAATTCCCACTAGAGGGATACCCGATTTGAGTGGGATTTCGAGGCCTACTCTTTGGAGGAGTCACCACACTGATCTCCACGATGGCTGCACCAGTCTACATTCCAACCACAGTGGAGAAGTGTTCCCTTTACCCCAATCCTCTACAACATCTGTTGTTGGTTGATTTCCTTATGATAGCCATTCTTTCTGGAGTGAGATGGTATCTCAGTGTTGTTTTTTATTTGTATTTCACGGATGGCTAATGATGTGGAGCATTTTGTCATATATTTATTCAATTCTTTAATTTCGTCCTCTGAGAAGTATATATTCATTTCAGATGCCCATTTCTGAATTGGGTCTTCAAATGTGAGGGCCCTGTTATATCTCAGTTTTTCTATATTCAAGACAGAAGACTTTTGTCTGATTGCTTATTAGTTACAATTTTTTCACAATCTGTGGGTTGTCTTTTAACTTTGTTGACAGTTTTTTGACATGCAGCAACTCCTCAAGAAGGATTGATCCCAGTTGGTTTTTTTCTTTGTTTGTTTGCTTATTTTTTAGTAATTATTATTTTTTTATTTTTCTTTCTTATTTTTTAATATATTGAAGTACAAATACCAATGAGACAGTTTCCACACACATTAACAGGACACATTCAATAAATTAATACATTGCAAACTGTTTTCATAATGTTTTGCTATCTTACAAGGTGCATACATGATATTATACTTACAAACATCATTATAGCAGATGTCTCTTATCAGTAAATTAAGAGAGTGCAGTTGTTTACTTATTTATTTATACCTGAATTACATAACAGATTCAAAAATTAATACTTTCTACCTCGTTATTTTCCTAGTGGTTGTCCATAGTACTAGAAGCTAACATAATATCTTGCCCAACAACTATTAGAGAAAATCTTGCTTCTCATAGAATTATGCAGAAGCACAGTTTATCTATCGTAACTGTAATGTTTATGCACACAAATCATGATTCTTCCTTTGTATACGGGTTTTTTGTCTAGACCTGTCCTGTGTCACCCATGTAGATGAGTCACGGCCAATGCTTGACAAATTTGCTCTCTGTGAGAGCCTGAGAAAAAGTTTTCTCCCCATGTGAATCTCCCCAGGCACACTGTAAATAATCAGTCTCTTTCCACTGTGCCTCCATAATCTCTTTGATCAGAAACTTGGGGCTCAACTGAGTTTATGATGTTACACTACAGGTTCTCATATGCCCAGAGTCTGCACTAACCTTGAAAGGCAAGGGACACAATGTTGGCTGGCTTTGCAGCTCTTCTATTTCTCCAATTTTGATCGGTGAACTTAAGTTGTTAACCCTCCAGAAGAAAAAGCTGATTAGTACGCTTTAGCATATGCTCTACAGTTTGCAATATCTGACTCAATTATCCTTAGTTGTTGTTGTACATTTCTATTTGTATTTCTTCTTTTCACTTCTTAAACTAGGGAGTCTCTATGATATTTGTACATGTGTGTCTGGTTTATTACACTTATGAGTATATGTTCAAGTGGCATCCACTTCAAGTGGCAAATGCTTCAAGTTTATCATTCTTTATAGCTGAGTAATACTCCATTTTATAGAAATGCCACATCTTTTTCAACCATTCCTCATGTGATGGACATTTTGGTTTTTTCCAAAATTTGGCTATCACAAATTGTGCTGCTATAAACATAGGTACACATATATCACTATGATATAATGTTTTCAGTTCCTCTGGGAAAATTCCCAGTAGGAAGATATATGACTTGAATGAGATTTCGAGTCCTGCTCTTTGGAGGAGTCTCCACACTGATCTCCACAATGGTTGTGCCAGTCTACATTCCCACCAGCAGTGAAAAAGTGTTCCCTTTTCCCCACATCCTCTCCAACATTTGTTGTTGTTTCAGTACCTTATGATAGCCATTCTTTCTGGAGTGAGATGGTATCTCAGTGTTGTTTTTACTTGTGCTTCATGGATGGCTAGCGATGTGGAGCATTTTTCATATATTTATTCGCTTCTTTAATTTCATCCTCTGAGAAGTGTGTATTCATCTCAGATGCCCATTTCTGAATTGGGTCTTTAAATATGAGGGCTCTGTTATATCTTAGTTCTTTATATACTCTAGACAGCAGACTTTGGTCTGATTGCTTACTAGTTAGGATTTTTTCAAAATTTGTGTGCTGTTTTTTCACTCTGTTGACAATTTCTTTTGACCTGCAGAAACTACTCAACAAGAGTTGATCCCAGTTGTTGATTCTTTCAAATATTTCCCGTGCAAACATATATTGGTTCGTGAACTCTTTACCTACTCCTATGTCTTCAAGAGTTCCTCCTACCTTCTCTTCCAGGAGATTGAGTGTTTCTCTTTCAATGGTTACATCTTTAATCCATTGTGACATTAGCTTAGTGCATGGTGACAGAGCTGGGTCAAGTTTTAGTTTTCAGCATGTAGAAAGCCATGTTTTCCAGCACCATTTGTTAAAGAGGCTATCTTTCTTCCAGTAAGCTTCTTTGGCCCCTTTATCGAAGATCAAGTGGCTAAGTGTGTTCGGAGATGGCTCTGCATTTTCTAATCTATTCCGTTGATCCTCAGGTCTATTTTGTTGCCAATACCATGTTGATTTTTATCACAGTGGCTTTGTAGTATAATTTCAAGTCAGGAATTGTGATACCTCCTGCCTTGTCTTTATTGGCCAAAATTGCCTTTGCTATTCTAGATCTTTCGTGGTTCCAAACAAATATTAGGAATAAATTCTCTAGGTCTGGGATGTGTGTTGTTGGCAGTTTGATAGGGATGGCATTAAATCTGTACAACAATTTTGGGAGTATGGCCATCTTCACAATGTTGGTTCTTCCTATCCAGGAGCATGGAATATCTTTCCATTTTCTGAAATCCTCTATAATCTCTTTTCTTAGGGTGTTGTAATTTTCTTTGAAAAGGCCTTCGACTTCCTTGGTTAAGTGAAAGGTATTTCATTTTCCACGGTGCTATTGTAAAAGGTACTGTTTCTATAGTTTCCCTTTCGATGTGCTTGCTATCAGTGTAGAGGAATGTTATTGACTTTTCAGTACTGACTTGATATTTGGCTATGCTACGGAATTTCTGTATCAGTTCTAGTAGCTTCTTGGTGGAATTTTTGGGGTCTTCCAAGTAAACTATCATGTCATCTGCAAACAGTGATAATTTAACTTCTTCTTTACCTATTCTTATTCCCTTTATTTCTCCTTATTTTCTAATGGCTGTTGCTAAGGATTCCAACATTATATTGAATAGGAGGGGCAATAGAGGACATCCTTGCTTGTACCTGATTTAAGAGTAAAAGATTTCAGTTTTTCCCCATTTAGGATTATATGAGCTTTTGGGTTGTCATAGATGGCTTTTGTCAAGTTAAGATAGAGTCCGTCTATTCAAATTTTCTGTAGGACCTTGAACATGAATGAGTGCTGGACTTTGTCAAAGGCTTTCTCTGCATCAATTGAGATGATCATGTGGTTTTTAGATTTCAGTCTATTAATATAGTCTATTACATTTATAGATTTTTGAATATTGAACCATCCTTGCATCCCTGGGATGAATCCTATCTGGTCATTGTGTATGATCTTCTTGATGATTTGCTGTACTCTATTTACAAGGATTTTATTGAGTATTTTTGTATCTATGTTCATGAGGGAGATTGGCCTGCAGTGCTCCTTTTTGGTTGTGTCTTTTCCTGATTTTGGAATCAGTATAATACTTTATTCCAGAAATGATTTTGGGAGGACTGCTACCTTTTCAATTTCATTGGATAGTTTGATGAGTATAGGGATTATATTTTCTATAAATTTCTTGTAGAATTCAGCTGTGAATGCATCAGGACAGAACTTTTCTTTGTCGGTAAGCTTTTTATTACATTTCCTATTTCTTTGGCTGTTCAGCTGATTGAGAGTTGTTATATCTCCTTGGTTCAGTTTTGATAATTTGTTCCTTTCACAGAATCTGTCCATTTCTTCTGAGTCTTCTATTCTATGAGCATAAACATTCTCTAAGTAACTATTGATAATCTTCTGAATGTCTGCTGGGTTTGTGGTGATTTCACCCTTTTCATTCCTTATTGCATGTGCTTGAATTTTTTTCTTGCCTTTTTCCATGAGGTTGGGTTGAGGCTTATGAACTTTATTCAGTCTTTCAAAGAACCAACTTTCTGATTTGCGGATTCTTTCAACTGTTTTCTTCTGCTCTAATCTTTATGATTTCTTCCCGTCTTTGCGCTCTGGGTTTCCTCTTTTTCTACTTGTCGGATATGCAACATTAGGGTGCTAATTTGTTCCCATTCTGTTTTCTGAATGTGTGAGTTCATAGCTATGATTTTCCCTCTAAGAACTCCTTTCATCGCATCCCATAAATTCTGGTAATTTGTGCTTGAATTTTTATTGAATTGTAGAAATTGTTGAATTTCCTCTTTAATTTCTTCTATGACCCATTGATTGCTGAGTAGTGTGTTGTTTAATTTCTGTGAAGTTAGCAGGTTTTTCTGGTTTCTTTTGTCATTTATTTCCAGATTCATTGCAGTGTGGTCAGATAATATGCATGGGATAATTTCTTTTCTTGCATATACTTAGGCATGACCTCTGGACTAGTATGTGGTCTATTTTGGAAAATGACCCGTGTGCAGCTGAAAAAAAATGTCTATTCCACTGTGGTTGTGTGGAACACTCTGTATATGTCAACCAGGTCCATTTGTTCCAAGCTGTAGTTCAGTTTTGCTACTTCCTTGCTAATTTTTTGTCTGGTTGACCTATCTTTTTGAGATAAGGGAGTGTTAAGGTCTCCTGTTAAGATTGTGTTCTTCGATATTAGGTTTTTCATGTCCATTAAGATTTGTCTTACATAGTTGGGTGCTCCTGTGTTTGCTACATAGATATTTATGAGTGTTACCTCTTGCTTTTAAATTTTTCCCCTGACCAATATATAATGGCCTTCTTTGTGTTGTTTGGTCATTCTTGGCTTGAATTTGAGACTGTCTGAGAACAGAATTACTACTCCTGCTTTTTTTGAGGTGCTGGGATATGTAGTATTGCTTTATATCCTTTGACTTTGAGTGTATGAATGTCCTTTTGAGTTGTGTTTTTTGTATCCAGCATGTTGTTGGATTTTGTTTCTTAATCCACTGTGTCAGTCTATTTCTCTTAATTGGTGAATTGAGTCCATTTACATTGATGGTTATAACTGAAGTGTGTTGACTTATGTTTGTCATGATATTTACCTGCTGTTTTTTACTCCATTGTATCCTGTGTTAAATTGTCTGTTATGTTTAGTGAGTTTCTTCTGTTTTCATTCGTGGAGTTCTGGTCATTGTGGTCTTTCCCTAGAACATCTTTCAGCAGCATGTATATGCATGGCTTTGTCATCATGAAATTCTTTAGTTGTTCTTTGTCATGGAAGTGTTTCACTTCTCCATCAAACTTGAAATGAATTTTGCAGAGTATAAAGGTCTGGGCTAGAATTTGTTTTCATACAGGACTTGAAGAACTCTGCTCCAAGCTCTCTGTACCTTCATTGTTTGTGTAGAGAAGTCGGCTGTAATTCTGATGGGTTTTCCTTTGAATATGAGCTGCATCTTCTCTCTAGCACCTTTCAGTATTTTATTTTTGTGTTGGATTTCTGGGATCTTGACTATGATATGTCTTGGTATGTTTTTACTTGGGATGAAGTTATTTGGTGTTCTGTATGGTTCCGTGACCTGAGTGTTGGATTGTTTCCTCATATTTGGGAAGTTTTCTGCGATTACTTCACAAATTCTTTTTTTTTTTTTTTTTTTTTTTTTTTTTTTTTTTTTTTTTTTTTTTTTTTTTTTTTTTTTTTTTTTTTTTTTTTTTTTTTTTTGTTTTTTTTTTTTTTTTTTTTTTTTTTTTTTTTTTTTTTTTTTTTTTTTTTTTTTTTTTTTGTCATTTCTGTTTACTCCTTCATTCTCATCAATACCAATTAATTTTACATTGTTCCTCCTAGCTTCATCCTGCAGGTGATGTATTGTTTTTTCCTGCATTCTAGTTGTTTTTAAGAGATCCTTTCTCACCTTTTCTCTAGCTGCACCAGCATCTTCAAGACCTGAAATTCTGTCTTTGCTTTCACTCAAATGGTTTTGTAGAATCTTGATTGATATTTTTACTTCTTCTATATCTCTTTGACTCTGTTTCATGTGTTCCATTTCTTTTCTGTATTTCTCATTCAATGAATCCATCATATTTCCTATCTCCTCTATCTTTTTGTCCATGTCTTCTTTGCAAGTAGTTATTAATTCTTTTTCTGCAGTTTCTTCCAAGTTGGCTTTCCTCTGTATATTTCCAGTCTTGTTTCTGTATTTCAAATGCTATGATTTCAAATATTTTTTTTCAAAGAATCCTTTTTTGATTTCAGATATTATTTCTGCTTTGAGTTCCTCATGACCTTTCTGCTGTTGTTTATTTCCTTTAGATACTGTTAATTCATACATTTCAGCTGGAATAGTGCTCTCTGCACTTGTTCTGGGTGAGCATTGGTTTTCCCCCTGATGTTTCTGCATTTGATTCTTTATTTCAGATATTTCAGATATTTCTTTTTTTATTTCAGGAATTAATTCTCGTCTGAGTTCCTATATACCTTTCTGCTGTTGTTCCTTTGCTTCCATATCTGTTAACTCATTCATTTCAGCTGAGCTAGTGTCCTCAGCACTTACTGGTTGACTCAAGGCCTGAGATTGCATTTTTCTCCTTGTCTTTGTCATTTTGTATAGCATTGACTTCTGACCTTTGGTGTAGAGTTTTGGTGCAGCTATAACCTTAGCATGTAATGAGATTTGGGTACCAGTCTAATAAGTTTGAAATTCTCTGGTTATGCCTGGCCTGGATGTAACTGTTGTTTTCAGTTCCTTTTTGCTGAAGCTCCTGTGGTTCCCCTCAGTTGTTTCCCAGGTCATATGAGTAGGAACCAAACCAGGATGCAGAGTGAGTAGTGAAAATTCCCACTATCTTGGCTGGCTTTGTTGCAAGGATCCAGAAAGTTGCTGGAGTCGGCCCTAGTGTCTCAGGCAGGTCGCTCTCTAAGTGGGCAGGCCTGGGCTTTGGTGGGTCTGCTGGGCTCCCGAAAGGATAGTGGATGGTCTTATTCACCAGGTAGGCTGTGCTGGGTCAATCAAGTTGTACTAGATCTAGGGCCGCAGGCCAAATCTGGAGAAGACTAGGAAAGGTCCCTCTGGCCCAGCGGCCCTCAACCCCTTACTCACAGGCTGACCTGCGCTGGATCTGGGGCCACTGGATAGGACCTGGGATCTGTGGGAAATGTCTCTCCAGTGTGGTGGGTCTGGAGCTCTCAGTCACAGGCCGAACTGCACTGTGTCTGGGGACGTGAGGTGGGACCTGGGACCACTGGTAACTGTCTGTCCAGCACGGCGGGCCTGGAGCTCTCACTCCAGCTTTTCATTTGTATAGGGGCTCACAGCTAACATTTTGTATTAGGTCTAGGAAGAGATTTGGGACTTGGAGTTTTCAGCAATGTTTAAACTGTTAGAATTTTGGCAACTCTGAAAGATGCCTTTGCAAATCTAAAATGCTTTTTGCACAAAGGGATGTGCATGTGTCTTTGGGAGTACAGGGGTATAATTTTGTGATTTTTGTCTATTTGTCCCCCCAAAGTCATGCCATCATGGAATGGACTTCTAGACTTTGTAATTAATTCGTGATCCAGTGCTGGGATTATAGATGTGAATACTACACACAGCTTGAGGAAGATAGCTTCAATGCAATATAAGGGAGACAAACTTGCCCTCTCCTGCCACTGCTCCTCCCTTTTACCTTTGCTTTTTTCCATCTTCCATCATGACCGTGAACTGTTGCCATCTGCCATGTGGTACTGCCTTGGAGCCAGCCAACTATTGACTGAAACCTCCTCAAACTATGAGTTAAATAAACCTTTCTTTCTTCATTTTGAGTTTTGGGTGTTTTTCCCATCAATGAGATAAAAGTAGCCAAGATAGTAGGAAAGAATTTAGTAGTAATTTTGGATTATGAGCTATAAAAATATTAACAAAATTTTATTATTTTGCATTAATGATGGATTTTGTGAATGGTGCAATATACTAGGTATAACTGAAATCTTAAGATATGTTATTAGAAAGAAGAGATCAAAATGATACAAAATATCCTATTGAGAAGTAAGTTGTTTATAAAATGCCTGGGAATTGTAAGAGGAAAAAAACAATGAGAAATAAAAGATAAAAGAATGAGTATAGAAAAAAGAAATTACAGAGAATAAAAACAATATAAAACTTGAAAAGGAGAAAATATAAAAGGAGATGAAAATAGAGAAGAAAAGATAAGAAGCAAGGGGAAAATACAAAGGAAAAGTTTCCACAAGCCCCAGTAAACTGGTAAGGAAGAAAGAAGTAAAGGAAAGATGAGAAAAGCAAAGAAGAAAATAAAACTAAACACAAGTCACATACTGACAACCTCCACACCTGCAAAAAATGTCCTCTGTTATGTCAAACATGGTTTTCTTCCTAGGATCTACAATTCTGGGGTAGTATCCAAGTGAAGACATGACCCTGTTCATGTTGGTGGATGAAGAAGGAAGATATGAGCTGGCCAAACAGCCCAGCAGATTAAAGTGCCTCCTTAGGCAGAATCAGGAGTTGGGGGTTTGATCCCCAGCCTGTTGCCCCCAGGGCATGATGAGACAGCAATTGAGACTGGGCGTGGTGTTTTGCACCTGTAGTCTCAGTGCTTGGGAGGGTGAAAAACAGGAACAATCACTACAAGTCTGATCTATGTAATGAAACTCTGTAGACCCTAAATACATAAAAAATAAGGCAGACAGACCTGGATTTATGCTGGATACAGACATCACCATGTAGTAGAATTAGGGCAAGTGCACCAATTCTATGACTTTCAAATTCAGAGCAATACAAGATGGGACTTCCCTCTGGCCATGGAGTCAGAGTCTGGGTCCGTTAGCTTAAATCCCTCAGGACGGCTCTTGCCAGCCTCCTAACAACTCCCTGACCATAGTTGTCTCCCACGGCTGTCCTTCACCAAGTCATTGTGGAAACATAGCACTAGAACCACTGAATTGAAGACATCTCTGCTTCTTTGAGTCATGGGTTCAGACAATCAACCCCTACCTGGAATGGTGTTCATCTCTTCTCCCCAGGTGATATGGCAAGCACCTGGTGCTTGGGCCACTCAGAAGCTGTTTCAGATCACAGCATCTGCCAGTTTTTTCCTGAAGCCTTCTGAGACTCCCACACTGACCCCACTGTTACTTTGTATAGACTGAGTCTTTCATTCTCATGAGCCACTAGACAGAACACAGGTATAAAATAAGTATTGTTCCTTCCTTCCCTTGTCTGCATTGTCTTCTGTCTGTTCAGCTTCTCAGAGGTGGATGAAGTTGACCAGGTGTTCACATCCCTGGGGAAACCAAGCTGTAGAAAAAGCAGCCATAGACAATAAAAAAGTAAACAGCTATGACTGGGTTCCATTACAATTTCACTTCAAAATATAGATAATGAGCTAGACTTGACCCTTGGCCTGTATTTTGCTGGTTCCTGGTCAGGACCATGACAGTTTTTCAATCTTTAACTTATGATTTCTAAAACTTTCATGGAGTGTTAGTTTCATTCAGCTGGAATGAAGAAACTTAAGCATGTAATCAATCTAATTACAAGGAATGCTGGTGACTATACTCTGCATGTGCGCTTCAAAAAATGGAACAGATGGTTATGAACTCCCAGCAATCCCTGATACCAAATCATATCTACTAAATCACTTTTGAATCCTCAGCCCAGGTGTGCTGGGGCAGTGGGGTAGTTTGCCAAGAGGCCACAGGAAATACCAGAGATAATATACCTGAGTAGTAAGAATTACTACTAAAACATGATTGAAAAAAGGCTAGGTTAAGAGACATCAGAAAAAATAGAATCCAGTAGTAGAAGACTTGAAAGGACAGTAACCAGAAAACCTTTAAATGTGTCTTGTAGAATTCAACTGGACAGAAAATCACCAAAGACAATGTGTCCAATACTGGACAGCTGACTATAGCACATTCAGCGCTCAGCTATGTACTCAGTTACTGAAGTTTACTGATTAAACATCATGACAGAACATTCACTTTTCTTGTTCCATTGTATGACTAGCATCCAGGAAACAGCTAACACAGCATATGGGCAGAACGTCAGCTTCTGTAGATAGCATGAGTTTGCCCAGTTTCCTGTGTCCTTCAAATAATATTTATCTGGAAGTTCTGGTCCCTGTTTGCCTATGACAAGCCCTTGG
Organism: Ctenomys sociabilis; assembly: GCA_004027165.1. Lineage (NCBI taxonomy): Eukaryota > Metazoa > Chordata > Mammalia > Rodentia > Ctenomyidae > Ctenomys > Ctenomys sociabilis. Next base: position 37,849 of record PVKA01015351.1, read on the forward strand.
CCTGGCAAGTCTTTGGACACAAAGGGGGCATTTCCAGGATATGATACAAAATGCCCTAGTTTTTCTCAAGAACTACATAATCCTGAAACTTACTTTCTCTCTAAATTCTTCTTATAAGACAAAAAATAAAATTTTTAAAGGCATGAGCCCATATGCAGAGGAGACAACATTTTTAGAAGTTGGAAAGTTAATAACACAAAGAGAGCAGAGCTGCTCAAGATTCTAGAACAAATCAAGGGGAACTTAATAAGGAAGGAGGAAGATCTCAAGCAGATATAAATGCAAAGTGAAGACAAGAAAACATTCAATTGAAACACATTTTTATAATCACAAACTACAGACTATCTGTGAAAGGCTGCATTATGCCACTCTAATCTATATTGAAGAGTCAACCTCTAAAGTGATATATTTAGAGACAGCATTACAGAGATAGTAAGTTTAAATAGTTAAGTGTGGGGCCATACTCAAGTAAAATTTCTGTCTTT
>PVKA01015351.1:38433-50339 GCA_004027165.1 Ctenomys sociabilis
TCTCTCTCTCTCTCTCTCTTCCTTCTGCTCCCTCTCCCCATCCCCCCTTCCCCTTCCTCTCCCTCTTTTCCTCTCCCTCTCCCCCTTCCCCTGTCTCTCTATCTCCTCCATCTCTGCCCCTCCCTGGTAAGGCCACACAGTCTACTCTGCTACTGCAGCCTGGGTGAGTTAATGTACTACCCAAGTGCTCAACAACCGTAGAAAGGGCAAATGCGGCACATCCGCACCATAAACATTACAGGACTCATAATGAGCACACTTCAACCGCATGCGACATGAGAGAAAAGTCTCACAAGCACCAGCAAGAAGATATGACAAGACACAAAACTATATGAATTCTGTTAGTGTAAAAGTACAGAAATCAGAAGAAAAAAAACGTTTTGGGTCATTAATGAGACATCTCCTTTCCCAGTGTTACAGAGAGAATTATTGTGCATACAATACTGGTTTCTTTTTCAACTGTTTATTAAGTTTCCTATTTTGTTCAACTTTCACGGTATCTCCTCCCCCAAAAAGCAAGAGCCATCTAAATAGAAACGTTCTTCCTTTTACAAGGCTGCCCTCTGGTGGACATCAGGAAAATTCACAGGTAAAGATGTAGTTTTGTCTCTAAAGTTTTGCTTTCCTGATTTAATCAGATTCAGGATTGTTTGGGTACAAAAGTTTTTTTTTTTTCTTTTCTCTTTTTTAAGAGAAGTATTTTTTTGTTTGTTTTAGGATACAGATGTGACCAGATCTTTTATGCTCTGTATTGATGGAAAAGAAATGGTGATTGGGACATAAACTATGCCTTAGGATCGTCAAAGGGGTGCTGCTCCTCAGTAAAGTGAATTACCAAAGTACAAAAAAAAGATTACTTCTACAAGAGCTCAGATTATGATGCAGACTATTTTCGGAAACTCTGCATGTAATATATAATATTTTAAGAATGAAAGTGGTCATTCTTGAATTTGCTTATCAAACTATATACATAGCCAAGATGCTAATGCAAATTGAAGTAGGGATTCTATAAACATAAAAATATACCAGCCCCCTTATTCAAGATCAATATCTCTGCATCAAACATGTGCAACAGAATGCCTAAAACCTGAAAATGTGAGTGGCCATGTCCACCCAAGAAGATTCCACTTCACTTGGACTGGGGGTCGCCTGACCATTGGAATTCTAGGAAAACCCTCTAAGAGATTCTTCTGTCTACACTCATGATCAGAAAGCATCAATTCAATTAAAAAATGAAAGTGATATGCCAAGTGTCAGGATGTATAAACTTTTACTCCAGAACTTATCTGATTCCAAGTGGACTGGAGGGAGGAAAACAGAGGGCCTTATATATGAATGGCCTGGGTCCTGAATCTGACAATGTCCCACTTCTTCTATCAAGATACCTCTAAAACCTAAAAACCTGTTCAACGATGCTGGGACTGCAAGCAGTAAATAATGGATGTATGCACTATCATTTAATGTTATACTTTAGAATGACTAACACTTTCACAAACATCAGGGTAGGAATTGGTCTTTTGTAGAGGCAGAGTTCATGGAATTTTCAGCTTGTTTGAATGTGGCATAGGCATCCTAGAGCTGTAAAATATCCCAAGCATCTCTGATTCACCTCTCCCATGACTACCTAAGCCAAAGATAACCCAACAGCCTTGCCCTATATGCTGAAATAGGTAGGAACCTTGAGGGGGCAAGGCCTCCCTTAGAGAAACAAAAGACACAAGCCTGGTTTTGACTTACTACCAACACAAAGAATGATCTTGAGGGAGTTTGTTGGCATCTGGGGGCCTCACGCACTATGAGATATCAGAGGATCAAACCTATGGGTATTCAGGGATGAGGTAGTATCAATGAGAGAAATGGGCCAGGAAGAGGACACAGAGAAATAGGAGTGTGGAAAGTTAAGAGCTTACACCTTCATAAAGGGGGTTGCTTCTGCTCCATCCCTGCAGCTTCCTTCACAGTTGTAGGGAACCCTTGTGCAAACTGTGCAGGAGGTGACACGTCACCACAAATATAGATGCTTATCAACAGTTTCCTGCAACGTATTTCTACAAGGATTTGAAGAAGTGGTATTTTCTAAAATGCAGGAACGTGCTCTAAGGGCTGTAGATGTCCAGGTTATTGTATGGCAATACAGCTTTCTTGTTTCTGCAATTTTTGTTTTTGTTTCTAGAGAATCTGGAAATGTAACATTCAATATAAACTAATTCCAAAACACTTTACCATTGCTTGGATAAAAAAATTATATCTAGTGCTCAGAGTCATATAATGATTTGGAAATCTCTGGGCTACAGGAATTCAAGGTAAATGGCAGTTTAGAAATCTTCCTATTTTATGTGCAATGTATGCAGCTTCAGGCAACTGAAAAAAAACAAAATTAATTACCCTGTTGAATTACATAGATATAGTAAGAATTATGCAGATATAAAAAATAAATGAATCTTTTGCATACTATGTAAAACATTCTTACATGTGGCTGATTCAATTCACCTTTTTTAAAATAGTAGTGGGGACTGAAACAAGGCTCTCTATTCATCTTTTCTAATACAAATACTATTTCTGTAAATATAATTTCTTTTAATATAAATACTAACATTTCAATCTAAATTAGGTTCCTTCCATTACACTTTTAAACACACAGTATTTTTCTAGGAAAGCACTTACAAAATTAAAATCAGAAGATATTCACTTGCATTAGGTAAACAACTAATGTTTGCCTGCTTGTCATCTAGCTATGTTTTTATTCACCACTGTATGCCTGGTGAGGAAATGCCAGGCACCGCTGTATGAAAAATTGATGTATGTTTGTTGAATGGTAGGTTAGTCTTGATCCTATCAGGGAAGTCTCTCTTCTGCTTGGTGTCTCTGATCTGACACCTGATGCCTGATGTATGTTTTCCATTGCTGAGAGTGATTCCCTGTATCATCACCCCTACCCCTCACGCTCAAGCGGGCTAGAAATGAGACCCTTCTCAATTTAAGAGATGTCCAGGACATCCTTCCTTGGTTTCTGGCTTAAGGTTCCTGGGATTGGGGGGTCCATAAACTTGTATTTTAAGCAACAGAAACAGACACCTTCTCTGACAAAAAGTCCATTTCTTGGACATTGGGTAGAAGGGGAGAATTACGAGCACCACCTAAGTTCTGCTTCGTGGATATATTTTGCATTGATTTTATTTCATATGAATAACAACAGCATTATTGTGATAACTAACAGGCCAGCCCTCTCCAATTTTTTTGAGGAAATCTTTTGTCTTTCAAGACAATTGCATTTCTTGATGTTGCAGAGAATTTCATGAGGATGATCCTTAAGTCCACAACACATCAGCTAAGTGGTTTATTCCACAAGAATCCCCAACAGAAAGAAGCCAAACAGAGAATGCAGCTAATGATGGAGGCAGAAACTTTGAAGACCCAGGACAACCAAAATCATGCAAAGATTGTGGAACAAAGGAGAAAAAACAAGGGGCAAGGGCAAAGAAACAAAGTTAAGGGAGAAAGAGGTTTGAGAAAACCTTCAGAAGCTGACATGATCAGAGGGACAGTATCTGTCCAAAATTCCACTCTTTTTTCTTTCAGTCTCTGTCCAAGGCTCACGTTCAAATTCAGCATCAGGTACTGCTCTGTGTGGTTGTAGGCTGGCCATAGAGGCAGGTCATTCCCATTAGGATTACTAGAAATGAGAGTACACACAAAAGTAAGATTTTTAGTATGCTTGCTGCTGAAACCAGCAGAGTTTCTAGCACTGTTAGTATGGAAGCTTTATAACACAAAGTAAATCAGTATCTAGCTATAATTTGTCACTGTTAGACATTCGTAAAGGCCAATTGTAATTTGAACTTTTGTGTTATAAAGAAGCAATTATTCTTGCTTATAGCACAATTCTCACAGGTAAGGAATTTATAAGAATTGAGCTCAAGCTCACTAGACAAAATTCACCTCTGCACTATATGAAAACTTTGAAGACAGGACTGACCTGCAATGCAGTCAGGAATCAAAGCTCTTTTGCATTTCAGAGAAGAAAAAACAAACAACACATTTTCAAAGCTATCCTAACCCACCCTGCCATAACAGTTCTACAAACATGGAAGACATTTTACATCCTGTTTTGATAGCATTTGAAATGCGATTAAAATATCATTTGTAAAATCACATGCTTCTAGATAGGGCCTATAACTCATTAGCATCTTTCAATTCTATATACTAAAAAGGCCATTTGCTGCCAAAATAAAAGGGGGTACAGGGAAGGGGAAGAAAAAGGATTAAGACAGGTTATGTCCATGCACCAATTTTCTACAATAAAAGTAATCATTATGCACTGCAAACATGTTAACAAAAGTTAAAAATAAAAATAGAAAAAATATAAGAATTTTGTATTCTCTAGCACCTGGAGAAGAGAAAGCCAGCAACCCCACCTACCCGCTCCGAGCAAAATTAGCCCAGTATCGCATCATCTTCCTACTCAGCAATTTCTCCTCTTTTGTGGCTCCTTCTGCAGAGAACAAACACAAATCCAGATGCTCACAAATATTCCTCGGAATACACACACACAAAATTTTACAAACAATTGATTTCAAGTTCCCCTAAATTTTCCCAGGGGATTTGTTCCAGGATGCCCCTGCAGATGCCAACAACCAAGGATGTTCAAATCCCTTCTACTAAATAATGCAGGTTTTGCATACAACCAATGTACATCCGCACTTGTATTTTGTCATCCCTAAATTGTCTATAATATCTAATAAAGTATAAATGCAATGTGAATAGTTGCTATGCACATTGTTTAGGAAATAATGACAAGGAAAACTATGTACATGCATAGCAATTTTCCCTAATATCTTCAGTCTGCCATTGGTTAAAGCACAGTTGTAGAGAGCTAACTATAGTGCATCTTTGTATCTGAAAAGGTAATAACTGATCTGGTTTGTGTCTGGATATTCCGCTAAAATTTCCTGTGATCAAAGTGAGATTTTCGGAGGTGGCTAAATCAAGAGAGTGCAGCTGATGCCAAGTATAATGGGGTAAAGACTCTGGGACTAAGGGTAGATGGTTGCTGGAGCAGACCACTGATTGGATTGACACCACCTGAATCCTAGTAGGCTGGATACAATATCAGGGAAACAGAGAGGCTTGACTCACACTCATTCAGTGCTTTTGCTTTCTTCCACCATTGTGAGCTCTTGGCCTCCCAAAGGGTGGCTGCCGCATCACCCAGCCTTTGAGCCAGCCTATAATGGACTGAAACCTTTACAAACATGAGATAAATAAACATTTCCTTCTTCACTTTGAGAGTTAAGCATTTCAACTCAACAAAGAGGAAAGTAACTAAGACACTGATTGAAACGTAAAATCCAAAATGCAGAGAGATAACCTAATTCTAATATCTAATGAAAATAAGTTATGTTCCCATTATTTCCTTCCAAACACCGAGGTACCATCTCAGAGATAGCCATTATTTCCAAATTTTTTCTCTCTCTCTTTTGCATATTTATTAATTTTAATGAGAAAATAAAAGATTAATGAAGCAGTTTCAAAACAGGTAAGTAAAACAGATACAATAATTAATACATTGCATATTGCTGTCTTCATAATAGTTATTCGAGGACGAGATGAACACATGATATCTTGCCTAAACAACATTATTACAAAACACTCTTCTCACTGAACTAAAAGAAAGTAGCACTAGATCCCGCCCACGCCTGCTCAGTCCGAGAGACCTGCCCGAGACAGCGCGGCCAACTCCAGCCGGCTCCTGGATCCTGCCCCAAGCTCTCCCAGTGAGTGGGAATTTGCATGACTCAGCAGGCTTCCCAGATCAATGAGTGTGTGGTGAGTCTGAGGGAGAGCCATTAGCTTCTTCCCACGTGCGGTACCCGGATCCCTACCCCAAGCCCTTCAAGTCAGTGATTGGCCTGAAACCTCAGGACCCACTAACCAGCACCTCCCCGGATCCCCTGCCCTAAAGCACGCAGAGCGAGTGGGAATTTCCCTGACTCCCTGGGCATAAAAGTTTAGTGAGTGTAAAACTCCAAGCCCACCAAGGCAGAGGGACACTTCCCAGGGATTCCCTGTCCCCTGATCCCCCCGCGGCCCAAGACCCAGTGCAGCTTGGCCCGCTGCACCAGAAAACATTTCCCAGCGATTGCTGGTACCACCCCATAGACACAGACCCAGTGCAGCTCGGCCTGGAGTGAGAACTCCAAGCCAGCCACACCAGAGGGACATTTCTCAGCGATTCTCAGTCCCACCCCATGGCCCAAAACACAGCGCAGCCGGGCCTGTGAGTGAGGGCTCCAGGCCCGGTGCACCGGAGGGACCTTTCCCAGCCTTCTTGGGTTACGGCCTGTAGACCCAGACACAGCACAGGCTGGCTGACGCAGTACAGCCTACCCGGTGAATAAGATCATGCACTATCCTTTTGGAAGCCCAGCTGACCCACCAAAGCCCAGGCTTGCCCACCTAGAGAGTGACCTGCCTGACACAGAAAGGATGACTCCGGCAATTTTCTGGATCCTCGCCCAAAAGGCAGAAAAGACAGTGGGAATTTTCATTACTTGCTCTGCATCCCAGTTCAGTTCATGCTCTCCTGAACACGGAACCAAAAGAGGGGAACCAAAGGAGCTGCAGCAAGGAACTGAACACAATAGCTAGATCCAGGATAGGCAGACCTGGATAATCTCAAACTTAATACACTGGCACCCGAATTTCATAATAAGCTAAGGTTATAGCTGCATTAAAGCGCTACACCAAAGGTCAAAGGTCAGTGCCATACAAAATAACAAAGACAATGGGAAAAACGCAATCCCAGACCTCAAGTACACCAGTAAGGGCAGAAGACACTAGCTCAGCTGTAATGAATGAATTAACAGATACAACAACAAAGGATCAACAGCATAAAGGTATAGAGGAAATAAAATGAGAAACAATTCCCCAATTTAAATATATATATATATCTGAATACATAGTATCTGAAATAAAGAATGAATTCCAGAAACATTGGGTAGAAAAACAATGCTCACCCAAAACAAGGGCAGAGAGCACTAGTCCAGCTGAAATGTATGAATTAACAGCATCTGAAGTAAAGGCACAAGAGCAGAAAGGTCATGAGGAACTCAAAGCAGAAATAAGTTCTGAAATCAAAAAAGAATTCTTTGAAAAACAAGAATTCTTTGAAAAAAAGAAATCTTTGAAATCATAGCATCTGAAATGCAGAAACAAGTCCGGAAATATACAAAGGAAAGCCAGCTTGGAAGAAACTGCAGAAAAGAATTAATAACTACCTCTAAAGAAGACATGGAAAAAAAATAGAGGAGATCAGAAATATGACAGATTCCTTCAATGAGCAATACAGAAAAGAAATAGAACACATGAAACACAGTCAAAGAGATATAGAAGAACTAAAAATACCAATCACAAGTCTATGAAACTATTTGAGTGAAAGCAAAGAGAGTTTCAGATCTTGAAGATGCCGGTGCAGCTAGTGAAAAGAGAAGAAAGGATCTCTTAAAAACAATGAGAATGCAGGAAAAAACAGTCCATCAACTGCAAGATGATGCCAGGAGGAACAATGTGAGATTAATTGGTATCAATGAGAATGAAGGAGTCAATACAAATGATATAAAAAGAAATTGGGGAGAAATAATCGCAGAAAACTTCCCAAATATGAGGAAACAATCCAACACTCAGGTCACCGAAGCATACAGAACACCAAATAACTTCAAGCCAATTAGAAACACACCAAGACATATAATAGTTAAGATCCCAAAAATCCAACACAAGAATAATATACTGAAAGCTGCTAGAGAGAAGCAGCTCACATTCAAAGGAAAACCCAAATTACAGCCGACTTCTCTACACAAACAATGAAGGCAAGGAAAGCATGGAGCTGAGTTCTTCAAGTGCTACATGAAAACAAATTCCAGCCCAGACTATTATAACCTGCAAAACTCTCTTTCAAGTTTGATGGAGAAGTGAAATACTTTCCTGACAAATAACAATTAAAGAATTTCATGATGACAAAGCCAACCCGAAACAGGCCACTGAAAGATGCTCTAGAGAGAGACCACAATGACAAGAACTCCATGAATGAGAATGGAAGGAACCCACTAAAAGGACAGACAATTTAACACAGGACACAAAGGAGTAAAAAACACCAGGTAAATATCATGAAAAACATAAATCAGCACATTTCAATTATAACCATCAATGTAAACAGACTCAATTCTCCAATTAAGAGAAATAGACTGGCACAGTGGACTAGGACACAAAATCCAACAATATGCTGTATACAAGAAACACACTTAACTCAAGAGGACATTCATAGGCTCAAAGTCAAAGGATGAAAAGCAATACTACATGCCCCAGTACCTCAGAAAAAATAAGGAGTAGCAATTCTGTTATCAGTTGCAACTTCAAACCAAGAATGATCAAATGACACAAAGAAGGCCGGGGGAAAAATTCAAGAGCAAGAAGTAACACTCATAAATATATATGCACCAAACACAGGAACACCCACATATGTAAGACAAATCTTTTTTTTTTATTTTGATATTTATATTTATTTACATACACAAGTACTACAGGGGTAAGTTTAACATACATTATATGTGTGATACTATATATTACATAGAGATGAATCTTGAAACAAAAAATATATGACTGTGTACATCTTTCTATCTACATACATTCATTTAATGCTGTGAAGGTGACAATTGGACCTCAGAGAATCACTTAGTTCCCTGGAGACTGGTGGACCACCTCTGTGAAGCTGAAGTCCTGGGATTGACAGTGTTCCAGGACCACCTGTCTGATTGACATTTGTATTTTAATAAAATAAAAATAAATGGAAAAAAAATAAAAAAATAAAATGCACTTCCTCTGAAAAAATCAAAAAAAAAAAATTAATTAATTGTCCAGGAATGCATAAATCATTAAACCCCATGGAGTGATTCTAAGTTCACCATGTTTACTGTCACCCTGTACCCCACTGCTTTCAAATTGAGGAGGTTTTTTTGTATTTTTGAGGGAAGGGTCTACAGGGTGTCCAGGGTCTCACCACTAGATCAGACTCATAGTGATCTGCCTGGTTACAGCCTCCCAAGAGCTGGGATTACAGGCACGAACCACCATGCCCAGTCTCAACTGCCGTCTCATCGCACCAGAGGGACAAGGCCAGCACAGTCAGTCCTGGAAATCAAACCCCCAGCCCCTATACCTGCTTGCAAGCACTTTAATGCACTGAGATATTTGGCCAGCTCAAATTGAGGGTGTTTAGTAAATCAGTATCACAACAAAAATAGGCTAATGGGGAAGTCCTGAGCTGCCTGTCACACTCTCCTGGGACTAAGTCCACCCCGAAAAGACCAAACCTTCCCAGAAAGATTTCATTCCCTCTCCTTACTCAGCAATTTCAGGGAAAACACTGTCAAGACAAATCTTAAGGGACATGAAAAACTTAATATCTAAGAACACAATCTTAACAGGAGACCTTAACACACCTTATATCAAAAAGATAGATCAACCAGACAAAAATTAGCAAGAAAGTAGCAGAACTGAACCAGACCTTGGAAAAAATGGACCTGGTGGACATATACAGACTGTTCCACCCAACCACAGCTGCATACACATTTTTTTTCAGCTGCACATGGGTCATTTTCCAAAATAGACCACATACTAGTCCAGAGGTCATACGCAAGTATATGCAAGAAAAGAAATTATCCCATGCATATTATCTGACCACACTGCAATGAAACTGGAAATAAATGACAAAAGAAACTAGAAAAACTAGCTAAATTCATGGAAACTAAACAACACCCTACTCAGCAATCAATGGGTCTCAGAAGAAATTCAACAAGAAATTCAACAATATCTGCAATTCAATGAAAATTCAAGTACAACATACCAGAATTTATGGGATGCAGTGAAAGCAGTTTTCAGAGGGAAAATCATAGCTATGAATTCACACATTCAGAAAACAGAATGGGAACAAATTAGCACCCTAATGTTGCACATCCAACAAGTAGAAAAAAATGAGCAAAGGAAACCGAGAGCACAAAGACGGGAAAAAATCATGAAGGTTAGAGCAGAAATTAATTCAATTGAGTTGAAGAAAACAGTTCAAAGAATCCACAAATCAAAAAACTGGTTCTTTGAAAGACTAAATACAGTTGATAAGCCTCTAGCCAACCTCATCAGAAAAAGGCATGAGAAAATTCAATTACAAGTGAAAAGGATGAAATCAGCACAGGCCCAGCAGAAATTCTGAAGATTATCAATCTTTACAGTCACAGAATAGAAGACACAGAAGAAATGGACAGATTCCTTGAAAGGTACAAATTACCAAAGCCGAATCAAGAAGATATAACAACTTTCAATAAGCCAATAATAGCGAACGAAATACGAAATGTAATAAAAAGCCTACCAACAAAGAAAAGTCCAGGTCCTGATGGATTCACAGCTGAATTATACAAGAAATTTATAGAAGATATAATCCCCACACTCCACAAACTCTTCACTGAAGTTGAAAAGGAAACAGTCCTCTCAAAATCATTTCTGGAGGCAAGTTTAATACTTATTCCAAAACCAGGGAAAGACACAACCAAAAAGAAGAAGTACAGGCCAAGCTCCCTCATGAATATAGATGCAAAAATACTCAACAAAATCCTAGCAAATAAAATACAGCAAATTATCAAAAAGATCATACACCATGACCAGGTCGCATTCATCCCAGGAATGCAAGAATGGCTCAATATTCAAAAATCTATAAACGTAATACACTATATTAATACACTGAAATCTAAAAACTACATGATCATCTAAATTAATGCAGAGAAAGTTTTTGACAAAGTCCAACACTAATTCATGTTCCAGGTCCTATAGAAAATTGGAATAGATGCACTCTATCTTAACTTGATAAAAGCCATCTATGACAACTCAAAAGCTAATATAATCCTAAATAGGGAAAAACTGAAATCTTTTATTCTTAAATCAGGTACAAGACAAGGATGTCCTCCATCACCCCTCTTATTCAATATAGTCTTGGATTTATTAGCAACAGCCATTAGAAAAGGAGGAGAAATAAAGGGAATAAGAACAGGTAAAGAAGAAAAATTATCTCTATGTACAGATGACATCATACTTTACTTGGAAAACCCCAAAAATTCCAGCAAGAAACTACTAGAACTGACACGGAAATTCAGTAGCATAGCCGGATACAAAGTCAATACTCAAAAGTCAATAGCATTCCTCTACAGATGACAAGCACCCTGAAAGGGAAACAATAGAAACGATACCTTTTACATTAGCACCACGGAAATTGAAATATCTTGGAATTCACTTAACCAAGGAAGTCAAAGAGCTTTTCACAGAAAATTACAATACCCTAAGAAAAGAGATTATAGAGGATTTCAGAAAATGGAAAGATATTCCATGCTCCTGGATAGGAAGAACCAACATCATGAAGATGGCCATATTCCCAAAATTGCTGTACACATTTAATGCAATCCCTATGAAACTGCCACCAACATACCTCCCAAGACATAGAGAAATCAATCCTAAAATTTATTTGGAACCACAAACGACCTAGAATAGCAAAGGCGATTTTGGCCAATAAAGACAAGGCAGGAGGCATCACAATTCCTGACTTGAAATTATACTATAAAGCCACTGTAAAGGGAAACTATAGAAACAATACCTTTCACAATAGCACCGCGGAAAATGAAATATCTTGGGATTCACTTAACCAAGGAAGTCAAAGATCTTTTCACAGAAAATTACAACACCCTAAGAAAAGAGATTATGGAGGATTTCAGAAAATGGAAAGATATTCCATGCTCCTGGATAGGAAGATCCAACATCGTGAAGATGGCCATACTCCCAAAATTGCTGTACAGATTTAATGCAATCCCTAT
>PVKA01015352.1:6739-50310 GCA_004027165.1 Ctenomys sociabilis
GATACTAATCAGCTTTTCTTCTGGATGGTTAACAACCTAAGTTCACAAGTCAGAGTTGGAGAAATAGAAGAGCCACAAGGCCAGCCAACATTTTGGCCCTAGCCTTTCAAGGTCAGCGAAGACTCAGGACATAGGAGAACCTGTACTGCAACATCATGAAACTCAGGTGAGCTCCAAATTTTCTGAACAAGGAGATTATAGAGCCACAGAGGAAAGAGATTGAAGTTCTATAGTGTGCCTGGGGAGAGTCACATGAAGAGAAAATTTTCTCTCAAGCTCTCACCGAAAGCAAACTGGTTAAGCATTGGCCGTGACTCATCCACATGGATGACACAGACAAAGGATCTACAGAATAATGTACAGGACTACAAGATAAACCCTGAGAGGACTTCACTGACCACATAAGAAATATAAAGTTCATGTGTTGGTATATAAGTCTTGATCTAAGTCTTAACCATCCAGCAGAAAAGTATAAAAATGAAGTATACATCGTGGGGCCATAATATTAAGCTGAGCTGTAAATGGCTATGGTCTACAACTTCTTTGAATAACTCTCTATTGTTGTGGAATGCTGGACTGTGTTGGACTGTGGTGTCGAGTTCAAGCACCTAAATTAGTTTAATGACAATGGAGTGCCCACCTTTGACAGGTGTAGACAAAGGAAGGGGTATAGAAAGAGACAATATATCTAAAGTGGAGTAAGAGGGTTCTATTCTTTTTCATCATCGCTGTGATCAGGTTGCAAAGGACGTGTTTTTTTTCTTTGTTTTTCCTAAGCCACTACTTCCTGGCTCTTCAGGAATTTGAATCTCTTTTTCAGAGTCTCTAGGGGAAAGTCTGAAGAATTCTCCAATTCCTTTTTGCCATTTGGGAGTTGGATGCACACAAATCGGATTCTCTCTTGAATGCTCACTTTCAGCTTCCCTTGAGGACGAAAGCGATGTAGAATTCGTGGCTGAGGTGAGGGAACCCAGCACTTCTTGGGGCTTGAAAAACCACCACTTTCTGGTAAGTGCCAGGAACATTGTCTGCTTTAGTCCATACCATGGTGGCCTGCAAGGAGAGGAGAGAAAGGTGCTGACCTCCCGGTGAGGGTGTCTCACTGGCCAAAGACTGGCTTGGATCTTAAGTGGCCCCCAGAGTTCATGTCTTGAATGAAAACTCGGTCCCCAGCTCATAGTGCTGCAGCAGCGCTCTGGGAAGGAGGCCTGGTTGAAAGAAGCAGGTCATGTTGGTTGTCTTCAAAGGGCGAATTTTGCCCCCTGTCTCTCTCTCTTTGCCTTTGGGACACCGTGAGTAAATGTATTTCTGTTACCATTTTCTGTCCCCCACCCCGGGGACTGAGTGTCTTTATTAAATACCAACTAAATGGCCACACAAATCAGCAATAATTTTGGAAGAAGTGGGGACAAGGCATAGAGTCAAATGGCAATGGTTCAATTCATGGTCTTAAAGTAATCGAAGAACTGGGCCTGAAGACCACTGATCAGCATTACACATTCCAAATGCAGGAGGGCAAGACTAAGACACTAAAAACCAAACATTATCCCCTTTAGAATATTTAATCAAAACCTCACAAATTATCCTAGCAGTCAGCAAGACTTGAAGTCTGCACCCACCTGTATTCCCCCCACTCATTCCTTGAGTGAAGCCTCAGCACCTGTGCCCGTAGCTATCTGTGGCTCCAGGGTTTAGGGACAGCATAGGTCTCCTCTGGACAAGGCCTTTGTCCTAACCACAGAGTTTGGAATGCAGAAAGCATGAAGACCAACAAGTCTTTTTGAGCTACAGAACTACTCTTAAACAGGAAGAACAGAATGATGATTATCTCCCCGTCCAGTGCTGCTATTCTGCCCATTCTTCCCTACATCTGAGCTTGTGTGCATCTCTGTCAGATGCGAGGTGAAGTGCTCGAGACACTCTAAAAGCCTCAATATATACACATAGCATAGCCGGATAATTGTACTGCTCATTTCTTCAGGTGTGTTGAAAGCAGTTCATGCCTCTCTCTCTCTCTCTCTCTCTCTCTCTCTCTCTCTCTTTCCTTTTTATTATTTTATACTTTTTGACCAGTTCTGCATGATTATATCTGGTAATCTGAGCAACTTATTCAAAGACAACAATATGCAACATAAGAACCATTGTTGAATTCCTGTAATTTTGTTTCGTGAAATTCTGTATCATTTTTGATGCCCCCTATTAGTTATTTTTTTTCATTTTCTCTTTAAAAAAGAAAAAAAAATCCAATGCTGTTGTAATAGAATATCATTAACCAGGTAATTTACAAAGAACAGTAATTTATCTTTTCTATTTCCTGAGACTGGGAAGTTCAAGGCTATGGGGCCACATCCAGCAAAGGATTTCTTGATGCATAATTCCATGGTAGGCAGAAAGATGTGAGTGAAGAGGGTGGGAAACTTGTCCTTCTACCAGGAGCCCGTGTCTAACTATGAAGACAGTATGCCATGCCAAGTCCTGTGACCCACTGAAGTTTCCATTGTCAACACTGACAATTTTGGGATACAGTTTTCAACACTTAGACTTTGGAGGAGACACTGAAACCAGAGCAGACAGCTAATCTCTGTGCTAAACACAGTGAAGCAAGGACATCAGTCAAAGGGGTTTGTGGGAGAGGGGGAGGTGACAGAGTTCCTAGGGGAGGCACCTGGAGTGGAGATGCAAAGGACAAACAAGGCCCCTGGCTCAGACGTCCTTGAGGGGGAGGCATGGAGAGCAAAGCCATCTTTGGCTTCAGCCTCTATTTTGCTGGATGCCTTTTCTGATAGGATTTCTTCAGACAGCGAAAGCTCACTGCTCCTCAGGGTGCCTTATATGCATTGTGCGGCTTAATTTTCAGGACAGCCTGTGGTCACAGTTCTGTTATTATTCCCAGAAAAAGGATTAGACATCCTCCTGTGCTTGCACAGTTAGTGAGATGAGGCCTCACCCAAGAAGTATCACTCTCCACCAGGGTCTCTCTTCCCTCTACTTCCTCCTCCACAGATGCACGTGAGGCCGGAGTGGACAAGCTTCATAACTGGACCAGCATGGTGTCCAGGCAATGGCAGCCCCCAGCTAATGTGAGCTCAGGAGAAGGATCCACTCCGGACATGAGGATGGATCCAGGCCTGGGAGCTCTGGAAATCAGCCTGTCCCAAAGGCTCCCCCTCTTGGGCTTTGCTCATTCAGAGTGTCACACAGTGTCAGCCAGGACATCAGTGCTGTTGCAGATTCAGGTGAGCTGTGACCTAAGATGTCCCCTAGAACTCTGCTGTGGCTCTGGACAGCAGTTGGCATCTTGTCAACCTTCATGGTCTTGGAGGTCATTTGGGGTTACTGGATACAGACTTTCCATGAGTCCCACATTCCGTAATATTTGAAAAGCATGAAAACCAAGTTTTGAGAAAAGGAGATAGAGCCAGGGCTGGTGGTGCATGCCTGAGATCCTAGTATTTGGGAAGCTGAGACAAGCAGATCTCTGCAAGTTCAAAGTCAGCCTGGGCTACATAGTGAGTTTAAAGCCAGCTTGAACTACACAGTGAGACCCTGTCTGGGGGTGAGGGGTGGGGAAGAGAAGCAAGGATTCCTCTCATAAATTCTCCCTTCCCATAGACAACCTGCATCTGCCACTTGCTAGCTGGGTGGTTCAGTGAAGCACCTACCTCTCTGGGTCTCCATGTTCTCATCTATTGAAATTAGAACAACACCTACCTTTCACGGTGAATGAGGCTACTATTTGTGAGAGTAATTAGGCTGGCACCAGGATTGCAGGAAGCTCCACAGACACATTCATTAAATAAATGAAAAGTTTTTAAAATGCTGCTGTAGATGAGGTGACATTTGAGCTGAGCCTTGAAGGAATTCATCCGCAGAATAACTGCAGGGGGAGCAACTTCTAACTGGAAAAACACACCTCTCGTGAAGACACTGATGTGAAATAGTGATCAGGCCACCATCTCTCAGACACGCATAGGGTACCAGGTCCTTCAGACAACCACATGCCACAGAATGACGTCTCCATCGATAATGAATTGCTGATGCAGTGATCATCTCATAAAGCTATCGTGGAGTCTATGCCAGTCAGCTTTGAACCACAACAACACATACTTGAGGTGATCAACTTATAAAACCAGAAGGCTTATTTTGGCCTGGTTTGGAGCCAATGACTGGCTTTCCCCCTTGATTTGGGACTGTGGCAGGGCAACTCAAGCACTGAGCTTGTCATGGCAAGCAGAAAAGAGGAGGGCTCAGGGCTGCAGAATTCCCTTTAAGGAACTCCAAGATTTGAAGATGCCCTCTCTGCCCCACCTCTGAAAGAGTCCACCACATGCTGGGGCCAGTGTTCAATAATTCTATTTGTATTCAGACTTTTTCTTTGATCCATATGTTATTAATTAGTATGTGGTTTAATTTGCAAACACTGGCTATTTTCAAAATACATTATTGTTACTTTTCTTTCAGTTCACTCCATTTTAGAAAGAGACCACAAGACATATGACTTGCTCGTATGGAAATTTATTGAGACTCATTTTATGAACTCACATGTAGGGTATCATGGAGAACATTCCATAAATACACAAATATTCTCTATTCTGCCTTTCTCTGGTAAGAATAGCCGTTATCAAAAAATCGATGCTGCTCTTATTGAGACTAAGCCATTACCCATGGACCTTCAAGGGACATGCAAAATGCAAAATCAAGAGAACTGAAAACCACCATTATCTAGTGCCACTGTACCATCTTAACACGGTACTGCAAGGCATTGTTCATGGCTGGTGGTGATGCTGGTGTAGCACACCTAGCACAGTGCAGTCTGAAAGTGCAGCACATGATACTTGCTGGTCACAATGGACTTCTGGTGCTGCTGGTTTTTATTGCTCTTTCACAGTGTACTACTTCTACCCCTAGAGAAAGTTTGCTGAAGATCAGGATGCTGCATCAGCCCCGCATGGCTTTGGGTGTTCTGAGCTCACTGTGCTTAATGATTGCATCATTTTCTCTTGTGTTTGATTCAGTGCCATGCTTTGTTCAGGGTGGTGCTAGGAATGACAGTCTATGTCATCTATGGACAGAGAGAGATACAGATAACCAGGGTGTGATGAAGCCTATGGCGCCTGGGTCTACATTCTATGATGTTCACCCCAAACCAAAATCGCTCAGGGATGTGTTTCTCACAGCATGGCCCCATTGTCAGATGTGTGGCTGTACTTTAGGTTACTTAGTTTCACTGATAGTCCTGCACTGTAGATTTTATCATTTTATACATAAAATAGCAAGGGTCAGGAAGCTAAGAGTCACAAGCGAAAAGAACTATGGCTACTTCACCAGATAGTCAGTTTTTGGCATCTGGATTTGTCCCCAGACTCCCCATACATAGCACAATTTACAGACACTTTAGTCTTTTATATAAAATACCACCTCTGTACAAAACCTATGTACATTCTCAGATATCTTTCTTTTTTTTTTTTCATTGCTGGGAATCAAACCCAGGGCATCACAAACAACATACAAGTACTTCTATCACTGGACTGCAACCCTCGCCCTCCACCCACACACTTTGAGTAATCCCTAGATTATTTATAATTTGCATAAGTGTTATGCAAATAACTGTTACATTATGTTGTTTAGAGAATGTCAAAAAATATGTACATGTTCAGTACAGACGCAATTTTCTTACAATTTTTTTTTTTTTTGAAACAGGGTCTTGTTATGCAGTTCAAGCAGTCTTTGAGCTCACTGTGTAGCCCAGGCTGATCTTGAACTTGCAATGATCCTGCCTCAACTCATGAGTACTGGGATTACAGGCATGAACCATCATGCCCTGATTTATTACAAATATCTTATTTATTTATTTATTTATTTATTTTGGCGGAACCAGAGATGGAACTCAGGCCCTTGTGCTTGCCAGGGAAGTGCTTATTCTACTGAGCCATCTCCCCGGCCTCTCTTCCAAGTATTTTAGACCTATAGTTGGCTGAATGTATGGATGTAGAATCTGTGCATACTCAGGGCTGAAAGTATTAGTGAATTTTTCCAGCTATTGAATTCTAGATTCTTATCAATGTGATCAGAAATAACACCAGATATGATTCAAACCTTCTTGACTTTAAGATTGTTTTGTGGTCTAAAATGTGTTCTATCTTAAAGAATATTCTATATGTGCTAAAAAATAGTCTATATTCTAGTTTTGTTGGATAGTTCAATCAATCATCTATGTATCTATGTATCTACCTATCTCATTAGGTCCATTTGGTCTACAACACTCACTTGAAATTTGCTTTGTTTTTCCAGTTTGCAAATCCCTACAGTGGACTGGGGAGATAGCTCAGTAGAGTAAGTGCTTGTTGGCAAGCACAAGGTCCTGAGTTCGATCCCTTGTACCATCAAAAAAACAACTTGGAGCCTGGATCCAAGTCTCTTAAGAAAAGGAATCAAAGCCTGTAATCCCTGCTCTTGGGAGGCTATAAACAGGTGGACCACTACAAGTCCAGTCTAGTTGTGAGACCCTGAACACCCTGTAGACCCTTCCCTAAAACACATTAAAAAGGAAAAGGAATCAAGTGTTCTTTATGTACCTGGAACAATAATGTCTTACATTATGGTTGGGGTCTACATGGCCCCCAATGTGTGTGGGGGGGCCTCATGTGGTCATAGGTAAGGCTTTCTCAGGGATGGCTGAATCTAGAGTATATGATGCTGGGATTAAGAGTTTGTGATTACTGAACCAGTGCATGGACATACTTGGCATTGCCCTAAACCTTTCAGCATGGACAAGAGCCTTGCCTTGCCCCTGTCACTTTGCTACCTTTTTCTTACCATCAAATAGTTGTCCTCTATGATGCATGTCTGCCATGCCATGCTGCCTCAGAAACAGCTGATTATGGACTGAAACACCTACCAACTGTGTGCCTGATAAACTCCCTTAGCTTGTGGTTGTTTGCATATTTTGTCTCAGCAACAAGAAAAATCACTAAGACATCCTGCATACTGTAGGTAGCAGGGGCTGGCTCTGTACAGGCCAGGGAGTGCTACTTCTAAATTAAGACTTTTCAAACTGTCTCAAAGACCTAGAAATTCTGAGCTTGTTGCAAGGAATTGCTATTTCTGCTCATCAAAGACTGGATGAGCAGTGTATGTCATAAACATATGCAGTGATGTCAGCTACATGCAGAAAGGTGCTGCTGTAGTGAAGAAACTACAGAAAAGCCATCTCTCACTGAATTCACACTAGTTGCAGGGCTATATAACACTATGGTGTGAAGTTCCCACTTTTGGAGTCAAACAGACACAGGATTAGAAATCTAAACTGTCCTGTTAGTAAACTGGACAACATCTTGAAAATTTGCAAGCTCCCTTCCTTGCCTATATGGGGGAACTAATAAAGCTTACCTCATGAGGTGTTTATAAAGATCAAATGATGGGGGCTTGAGGGTTAGCTCAGTTGTTTAAGCACCTGCTCTGGCAAACCCGGTCAGGCGCAAGGGATCGCCATTCAATCCCCAGACCCGGCCTTAAGGCAGCCTGAGCCAGCCAAACAAAATTAAAAAATGAATAAAAACTCTTATAAAGATAAAATGAGACAATACATGCAATGTCTTATCATAGTGCCTGGTCTATCGCAGATGCGCAATAAAGGATACCAATGATTATTTCTGTCCATAGGCATTTTCTTTACTAATGGATAGTGTCACATGGGAATCTGCTTAGATCTTTTTTCATTCATCTACTGGGACAAAATTTCTGATTTATTTGCACTTATTTGGGACATCATTGTATTGTGTGGAGTGCATAAAGAAAGAATTTCTTTTTTTTTTAACTTTAAATGTTATTTTATGTTGAAGAGTAAAAACAAAAGCAAAAACAAATAGAAAAAAGAAACAGGGTAACATACAACGATGCATATGCTATAGATTTTTCAAAACAGGAATAGCTAATCAACAATGGCTATTATATTATCTACATTTATCATCAAACCTGTTGCTCAGATTAGCAGATATACTTATTCAAGATCAGGGAAATACTTGAATATTGGTGCTTGCTTTCAAGAAATCTTAATTTTTTCCTTGTCTTTTTTTGTTTTATTTTAAAGAGAATATATAATGGATAAAGCATTAAAACCAGTGCATATTTAAAAGACCAAGATGAGAGGCATTCAACCATGGGTTTTACATTATACATCCTTGATGTAGTTGCTCATATCACAGATATCAGCATACTGTTAGTCAAGTTGAAAATTCTAAACATTAACAACTGCTATTTTCAAAAAAACTGATGGAAATTGTATGCACAATCATCTCAGCCATCCTGCATATATGCTTGTATGTATTTCCTTCTTCCTTTTTTCCAAGAGAGAATTTCTAATCATACACTTGTGGGGGAGGATCCCAGGAATAGAACACAGTACCTTGTGATTGCCCAGCAGGTGCTGCACCACTGAACTATACTTCCCAGCTCCTATCATTGTACTGTGAATTGTAAATATTTTCTAGCAAGAATTTTGTAGCCTCTAACAAGCCTGCTTTAAAGATGGAAGCAGAGGCTGGGGAGATGACTCAGTAGAATAAGCACTTCCCTGGCAAGCACAAGGGCCTGAGTTCAATCCCTAGTTCTGCCAAAAAATAAAAATAAATAAATAAAAATAAAGTTGGAAGCAGATTATCCAGACTAAAAGAGACATATTTCCCATGCTACATAAATTAATGAAAAAAAAAGTCTCCTTACCAACATCCACATGCTCATCCAAGTCACTTCATGAACAGGCAGGGACAAAGGAAGAAACATGCTGGGCTGTTTGAATGGGATCCACACGTTCAACCATCTCAAGCTAAGGTAACCCTTTCTGGTTTCTGTGTCAGCTGTACCAGCCAGAGAGTGCTACTTCTACATTAAGAGTAGAAGAAGAAGGCGAAAAGCTTGAGACACTCACAGCTGTCCAGGAACCAGGCTGCTCATGACAACAGGCTTGGAAAGGCAAGTGAGCACTGGAAGGCCCTGGAAACAATGTATGTGTATGTACACACGACTGCATGCTAAAGACATCCTGAGCCAGGGTTGCGATCACCCTGTGGCTGGTCACTGTTATTCTATACATAGAAAGGGAACTCAAAAATTAATTTACTTTCCTTGAGGAAACCTTTTCTTTTAAGTTGGAGGTAGAAGGAAGGGAGTCAAGTGTAGTGATTAGGAGTATGATGTTGAAGGTGCTGGGTTCCATTTCTCACACTACAGTGGAAGAGTTCAAGTTTGGGTGTAGGCTTCTTAACCTCATCGTGCATCGACTTCACATCTGCAAAGCAGCAGGATAACCGGTCATCAGAGGGGATGTGTGAGGAAGGCAACCGAGGGACTGTGATCCCCTGGAAGATTCATCTCCACCCAGAGCCTCTGAAAGTGACCTAAACTTGGAATAAGGGTTCCTGCCCATGTCTGTAAAGTAAGGATTGAGGTGAGACAGTTCTAGACCAGGGCAAACCCTCAGGCCAATGAGAATGAGCTCATCAGAGGTGGAAGATTGCAGACACACAGTGAAACAAGAGACGTGGGGATGGAGAGGTGGAACAACTTGTCTATAAGCCAATGGAAGGCAAGTATTGTCAGAAGAGCCTCTGGAGGCCTCCAACACCAACACCTGGATCTGACTCTTACCCTTTGGAAAGATAAATGTTTATTAACATTTAAGTTGCCAATCCTGTGGTGCAAAAGCTTCAGCATCACAAACGAATCACTTTTGCTAGAGCTTATGAAAATAAAGCCAGTACATCACCAAAGGAGGACTTCATGTACCAGTGTCAGACAATGAGAACTGTGACAAGAGATTGCATCAAAAGCAACTTTACTCAAAAAATATGCCTGTCAAGACATTTGCCCTATAACTGTCAATCCAACCTCAGAATGATGCCTCCTTGCTCAGGATCCTTGTAATCAAAGATGATTGTTTCAGAACAATTTATGGAAACCTTTTTTTTTTTTTTTTTCTTTTTTGCTGTACTGGGGATTAAACTCAGGACTTTGTGCTTATCAGGCAAGTGCTTATTCTATTGAGCTATCTCCCCAGCTCAAAACCTTTTCACTTTACCTTTAATAGCCTTAATCTTCCAAATACAGCCATGGTTTACCATGATATCCAAATGCTACATAGCCAGCTAGATCTCAGTGAAATTCCTGCCCTTTGGAGAGACTCTCTCTGTTGCTATTTTAGGGTAACTTTTCAGAGTCACACTAGAACATGCATATAATCATCAAGTTATTGTCCCTGTGCCTGAGGGAATTTGTACTATGGATGAGTTAAGAGAATGAACTGAACAGCTGAATTAAGGCCTACCACAGGTGTGTCGGCAGGGCTTCCAGGAAGGAGGGAAGAGGGAGTTTTTTTAGAGTGAAGGCTTCAAGTTGTGAGTAGCTTTATTAGAGCCCAGACAGGACTGCACTTGATAGGCAAGAATGGGAGGTGGCTTGGGAGAGCGAGGTATTCCAAGCAGAGCATGCTTACCCAAGAGTAGAAAAAGGGGAAAAGTTTGAGACACTCACAGCTGTCCAGGAACCCAGGCTAGTCATGACAAGAGGCCTAGAAAGGCAAGTGAGCACTGGAAGGCCCTGGAAACAATGTATGTGTATGTACATACAACTGCATGCTAAAGACATTCTGAGCCAGGGTTGCGATCACCTTGTGGCTGGTCGCTGTTATTCTACACACAGAGAGGGAACTCAAAAATTAATTTACTTTCCTTGAGGCTATTAGCTAGTCCCATAATAGGGCCAGGATGAAAATCTGTATATTTTTGGTAGCATCATCTTTGTAGTAAATCTTTTTGTCTTTCAAAATGCTCCTTCTCCTTTGGCTTATATTTCAAAACTTTTATTACTGAATGTGAATTAACTGCTACTTTTTAAGCCCAGCTATTCATATTCCATATTAGCTACCTGCCTAGTTTTGGCTTAGAAACACACACACACACACACACACACAATCTTTTCATAAAAATTCTTAGCAATGTGGCTGGTTTCTTCCCCCAGATTTCCTTTCAATTGTACTAACTTTAGCATATGTCTTATGATTTAAAATAAATCTAGAAGGATCACCACTTTAAATGTTTTACTTCTAATATTATGCTACATTTACACTTTTAATGACACGTGCGCCAGACTCCTTCCAGGATCCACTAGACTGACCTTGTACAGAGAGCTCCTAACTGCTAAACTGCAACATGACTGCTAGCCAACGCCCCTTAATGAGCTCTCTAGAAAAGGCTCCTGACTGTGGCCTCCCTGCCACCTACCCACTAGCTTGAAGCAGCCAGACAGAAACCAGACCCCTTCTCTTCAGAAGGAGGAACATTAGACAGCTAAATAATGTAGAAATATGGTGGGCAGTCAGATGGAACAAGGCCCTTGAGGGAGTCCGTGCAGAAGATAAAAACATCACAGCTGTGTCCAGAGGTCTCTGACGATTAAAGGCACAATGGCCAGATTTACATCCTTCCCTAAGTGACAAATGGAGGATCAGGGTTATTGGTACTACCTTTTGAGATTTCCCAGTATTTCATCAGGGTAGTCATCCTCAGCCATCCACTTAGACTAAGACTAAAACTAAAAAAGACAAGACTGAAACTCTGTATTATTGACCTAAGTTAACGATGTCACCCATATGTTCTTGCTACAATGTGATCAATATTAGCTAAGCAACTGTACTTGAGATTTTTTTTTTCTTTTTTGTCCTTTTGAGTTCACTTTGTAGCCCAGGCTGGTCTCAAACTCTTGGTGAGCCTCCTTTCTCATCCTCCGCAGTGCAGGGATCATAAACATGCTAGGTTAATAGGATCACTCCGAGGCTTCAAGGCTTACTAATTTTATTTTTCTTCCCTCTGCAATGTGGACTTCCAGCCAGCAGGAGGCAGATCCCTGTTGTCCTCCCCTGCTTCCCCAAAGCTTGAATGAATAGGTGCTCTTGTAACCGCTGAGTGATGTCCATTGAAAAGGATCACCCAGACTGCCACAGTGCTTGCCAGCGAGTAGATTCTGGCACTCTCAGCTGCGTTGCTCTGCATGCCTTTTATAACTGACCTCAGTATGGGTCAAGGAAAAGCAATTTCTCTGCCATTTGTGAGTAATTTTTCCTTACGCATAGATAAGACCAAATTGGAAAGCTGTAGTTTTGAGACAAGGTCTCACTATGTAGCCCACATTGGCCTTAAACTCATGTTGGTCCTCCTGCCTCAGCCTCCAGGGTGCTGGGATTATAGGTGTGCATCACCACGCCAGGTTGTAAAGTTTGTTTCTCACTTTTTTTTTTTTTTTTTTTGTACAGGGCATCAAACTCAGGACCTTGGGCCCTGCTATGTTTTTCAGATTGGCCTTAAACTCAATGGTCCTCCTGCCTCAGCTTCTCAAGGGCTGGGATTAAGGATGCGATTGTTGAGTGTATCACCCCCACCCCATTTATTTTGCCAAAATCCCAAACCAATTTTGAGAAAACAGGCATTAGCAGACAATATTTGAATAAGAAATATAGTAACCAATGCTAATTTCTCATACTACTTGGAAATGTATGAATAAGAACATTCAATATAAAAGAGAATCCTTTTTAGACAAAAGAAAGGCCATCAAGGAGGACTTTCCTAGACTGTCCACCTCCCTAGAGGTTTCATTTATTTAACAGGCACTTGTTCACTTTACAAATTATTGATATCCTAATAGGACAAGGCATTAGGTTAAAATCTTTCTCACAAATCTGGTTGAATGGAATTTTGCCAGATGTGTTGGCCTTGTGTCTTCAGTCTCCATTTTGTTAAGGAAGTCTGTGGAAGACAACCCCTGGCTGGAGCCAGAAGCAGTCTCTGGAATCTTTTGAAGTGTCCACCTACATATTAATTTGCTAATTATCAACCGCTGTAGCCCCCTTCGATTTATGTCATATTGAACTGCATTTCTCTGGATTGTTTTATTCTGTTTTCCTTCTTTACAAAAAAAAGTTTTCTCGGTTCCCACTATCAAAGGTTAAAAGTCAGCCCAATTTGAATAAGGTATCTTCTCTTCTACTTGGCAGGTGTGGCATGCACAACGGAAAACAGGAATTTTCTTCCCAGTCCTCATGGCTAACATGCCCCTCATTTTTTTTCATTTAATAATAATGAATATAGTTTGTGATCCGCAGGACTGGATCCAGGGCCTCTCCTATGGCAGCCCCACTGGATCACTGTCTTTAATTTTGAAAGCATAGGTAGGTGGCTGATTATTTCTTTTTAAAACATTTATAACACCCAAACACTGGGTGATCAAATACCTCTGTATCACGTATTTAATTTTTCTTAACTCTTAGAAGAAATGAATGAATGAAAGGAGGGGTGACAAAGAAAGCACAATTCTGTCCAGGAAGATAAAAGGGGTATGTAGGGGCTGGAGTTGAAAGGACCTTGTGGGGCTGCCAGGGTTCACCAAGGGTCAACATTACATGCAGCCCTCTCCTCCAACACGCCTGGGCTCCACCAACCTGTGCAGCAGAGAAACCACGATTATTCAGGCAGGCAAACAGTTTTTGCATTGGACCAGTCCATCCAGTTCTGTATGCTAAGCTGCGTTCCTCCTTTGTCTCCACTAGTTAATTACCCCTTCCCCTGGCCCGGACCGCCGCCTAACCCCTCTCCCGGCCCTCCGCTCCACTTCCGGCTCCCTGGCGGCCGCCCTCGCCGCGGCGCTGAGTCTCCCCATCCCCGCCCGCGCGGTCGCGGAGGTCTCCGGCCCGCCCCGCCCACGTGAGTCCGCCGGGCGCGCGTCCCCCGCGCGTGCGAGCCCCACGCAGGCCGGCCGGTGCTCCGCGAGCAGGAGCTGCAGGGTGTACTCTTCCCCAATTGTAGACGCTCCCTGCTCCCGGTCCACGCGTCTCTTTTCCGAGGCCCATGAGGTCGGGCTGGGGCCGCGGTGACCTCGGGGCCACCTCCTCCCCGCCCCATTCCCCCCTCCCCGGCAGGGAGAGGGCCCGCTCCGTCGCGCCCTCCCTCGCAAAGGGTTAACGTTGCGATCGCACGAGGGGGAGGAGATTTCCCTGCAGACGAGTAAAAAGCGTGATGGACGGGTGCGCGGGCGCTAAGACCGCAAGGCGCTCGTCCCCTCCGCCGGCCACGGACGCCAGGAGGAGCGCGGCACAGCCGGAGCTCAGGCACGCTGGCCCCTGGATGTGGCTGAGGCGGCCGGGCGAGCGCGACCTCCGCGGCGGCGGCGGGCCACCTGGGGTGGGCGGGACGCAGGCGGGAGAGCCCTCCCGAGCCAGCGCTTTACCGATTGTTTTATTTTGTGTAGAGAACACGTAGCGACCCCGAAGATCAGCCCCAATGAACATGTCAGTGTTGACTTTACAAGAATATGAATTTGAAAAGCAGTTCAACGAGAATGAAGCCATCCAGTGGAT
This sequence comes from Ctenomys sociabilis, assembly GCA_004027165.1. Classification (NCBI taxonomy): domain Eukaryota; kingdom Metazoa; phylum Chordata; class Mammalia; order Rodentia; family Ctenomyidae; genus Ctenomys; species Ctenomys sociabilis. The sequence continues at coordinate 21,141 of PVKA01015352.1, forward strand.
GCAGGAGAACTGGTAAGACGATGCTCACGCGTCGCGGAACAGGGGGAGCCCCGGCCGCCGCGATGTTCCGGGCCGGGCGTGGATGGTGCGGATTCCCGGAGTCCCGGCTGCAGGTGGGCGCCCCGCCACCGCGCGCTTCTACGGCTTACATAACAGACCGAGTGTGCGCCGGGCGATGCGCGCTGCTCGGCGCGGGAGATCCTCGGACCAGATCTGTGCGTGCCGCCCCCCTGCTTCCCACCCAGGCTCGGTGCCTGCCGGCCTCCCGCAGCCACTGGGCGCCTGGCAGTGGCGGGAGGACCCGGCCCTCTGCTTTTATCCCCACCCGCGGCCGCCGCCTCGGCCCCGGCACCCTCGCGTCCTTCCTTTCTCCTTGTAGCGCCCCACCGCCATTCTGCCTCACCGTGCCGTGCCCCTCCCGGGGCTCCTTCCCAGGACCCTTTCCCAACGCGCTCCCCTTTCCTATTTTCCGGACGGGGCGGGGGCCGGAGGGCGTGGAGGAGGGGACAATGAAGCCTGGAAAAAATGAATGAATCGAGCGAGCGAGCTGCGCCATGGTCAGGAATCTGTTGTACGAGGCGCCTCTGGACGTGCTCACTTTCCCATTTGTGCTGGCTGGAGTCGAGGCGCACACCTCTGGAACCTCTCGGTGTGCACAGCCTTTGGGAGGGTTTTTCCCCAGAAAATACCCTATATTCGGGGTCGGGGATCCTCCAGTTTACCGCGTTCCCTTCCTCGGCCAGTCCTTAAGGAATTCTCTTGTAGGACGAGGTCGGGTGTCACCTTGCGAGGTGTACCCTGGCGGGTATGAGGATCCTCCGGCTCCTTCCTTGTGGCCGGCAGGAGGGCCTCCACCCTGCACCCGGCTATGCGCCTAGCAAAGCGCCAGCCCGGCCTTCCCAGAACCGGCGCTGGGCGCATCCCCGCCGGCCGCGCGGTGGAGTGGTGCCTAGGACTCAGTCATTGGGGGGCTCGGCCTCCTACGGCCCCTGCCCCCTCGTGGCGACGACTATCTGGAGGCGCCCCGGCCCGGATGGCGCGCGCCCACCGCTGTTCCCCTCCTGAAGGCCCGGGGCGCACGGGCCCTAGGCGGCCACAGCTGGGTGGAACCTGCCTGTGATGACACGAGCCTGGCTCGGGTGCTAGGGATCGGACAGGGCGCGCGCCGGCCGGGCGGGGCGGGTACCAGAGCTCGGGCACCCAAGGCGGCTTCAGTCGCTCTGCCCCCGGGAGGTGTGGAGAGGCGCGGCCTTTGAGGCGGCCGACCACTTCCGCTGCAAGGCTCGCCAGGGTTGCTTATAGATGCATCTTTTCCCGCAGAAGGGGTAACTCAGAATCCCAGCGTGGTGGTCACCTGGGCAGCCCTCGTCGCTCCACGCGCGCCCACCCACCTTCCACCCCAGAGCCTTGCGAGCCCCCGCGGCTAGCTGCTGCGCCCTGATCGGACGTGCCTTTCCGGAGCGGCTTCCGCGCGCCCTACCGCCCAGAGCTTTCACAGTTGCCCGCCCCGCCCCACCCCGCCCCGCCCCAACCCTCCGCGCGAGGTCGGTCTCCTCAAGTCTCCTCGCTCTCCTGCTTATTTGCTGCCTTGTCTGTAAAGCCACTTTCCGGGGCATCCCCGGACGGTTTCCCGCGCCTCTCCATTCACTCTATGAGACCTGGCTGAGCCAGGTAGGTCCTGGCCCTCTTGGGACAGCAAATGGCAAAAGTGGTTGAACATCGCCTCTGCCGCTTCTCAGCCTTCCCGGCAGCGGCAGCAGCTTCCTGGGTTTTAGTTTTGTACGTGGAAATAACAAAGGTGCCCGTGTGTCCCACAGACCACCGGCTCTGTAGGGCGCAGTCCGTGTGCGGATCATTCCAGACCCTGCAACGCACCCAGCAGAGTGCTGTGGACACGGTGGCCAGCACTACCTGTGAATGCCAGGATCTAGGCTTTTCGTGCTTGGCCTTTCCCTGCTGTTTGGATCTGTTTTCCCCATCCTGCCTTCTGTGTTTAGTGGACTTTATATTGTTCTGGAGTTGCATATTCAAAGAATTCTGAGCTCTACCCTTCCCTGGGATTCTTCCTGACCATGATTGTCTCGCTTTCTTTTACCCTGTTGCCCTTCCTCCAACATCCTAGTGTTAGGGTTCCAGGACCCCGACCTCCCTGTTGAGCCAGGTGTAAAGTGAAGGTTTTCTTTTCATTTCGCTTGCTAACTGGGGAAGGCAGCGCTATAGTCAAGGCTTAGACCTCCCTGTAGAGGAGACTGGAGAGGGCTTTAGAAAATGACAGCCACCTTCCCAGACTCATTTGCTGTGCATAAACTGGGTTAAAATACAGTAGCTTCTGAAGGAAGCTAAGGGCAGCTGCTATTTGGGAGATTTTTTTCTTTTTTTTTTGGTAACTTTAAAAAATTAGTTTATATACTCTCAAACAAAACTGATTTAGGGTTATGAATTTCGCATAAATGAGAGTTTTGGAGATTGTGAGTTTAACCCACCCCATTTGGCACATGGAATATAACCTCATTTATGTATTTTTGTAGTGGTGTTTGTATGAACTCCAAAGAGTTGGAGAGAGAAACATTTATGAATGTTATTGCTGCTGCTTTAATGTTAAGCATTAAAGCACTAGCCTGGATACCTACTGGCCTAGACATGAAATAGACTTGTTCACTTTTAAGCAAATAGTTGCACATATAAGAGATTATAATAACTGAAATTTATAGCAGCATGTTCCCCCTTGAGAATTATTCCGAGACATATTTTGAAACATTACTTCCAATTAAAAACATCCTGAGGATCACTATGAATCTGAACTGCATAGCGAGACCCTGTACCAGAATAAATAAGAAAAATGCCCTGGTCAGGTCAAAGCGAGTGCCCATTACCAGGTGTAAGGAAATGTCTGCTCTTCGCTTCAGATAGCCCGCTGGGTTCCAATTTTACACCAGAAGGTCCTTGTGATTTTACAGAGCTGGAAATAGACACCTTGCCTTTCTATAAGCTGTCTAGCCCTTGCTATTCTCACTAATACCAGGCTGCATTTGTAAGCGCTGATGGAAAGGCGACACAAAACTCAGCGAGAAAGGAAGCCGGGCTCCGCGCGCAGCAGCAGCCAGAGCGCTGCAACAACAGCGGATGCTGGCCGCTCCGGTTGTAATTTTCTGGCCAATGAGGATTATGTTCTGATGTCGGCTGACATGGAGCCCACCAATAGGAAGGCGAAAGGCCTGTGCTGACTGCTGTAACATTCTCTGTGCGCCTTGACGTCACGGAGGGCTTGCCCGAACTGCAGGAAACCCGCCCCTCCCCTTCTCTCCCTCCCTTTGCTGGCCTTGTCCTCCTCCAGCCTTTCAAGGCTTTGTGGATTTTTCTGATTTTCTCTTCCCTCTCCTCCCACAGGAGATGGCTATAAAGGTTTATTGTTTTTGTATTTTGACGTTGTGTTATGGGATTATGAGACCGGAATTTTTAGAGAAACTGGCTGGTGAAGGAAAGGTTTTTATTTGCCAAGTTGTTTCTACCAAAGTCAGGGAAGGGGGGCAATGGGAAAACTTTGAAAAGAGTTGCGAATCTGTATATTGTTTCTTATGGGTGAGGTTTAGAAAGTAACAAGATGTACAATTTCAGGATGAAAGAACATCCGAAGCAGAGGAGACCTGAGTTAGTGTTTAATGGCTACATTGCAGCATCAGGGTAACAGCTTTGTTACTGCTTTCGGGAGAGTTGCCTGGAATTGCTCCTTTCTTCTCTGGGTCTTTGCCGCATACATCTGTGAGGAGAACAGCTGGAGGAGTGCCGTCTTTGGCGTGCATTAGCACAGGGTTTCATGCAGTCGCTGTGACATTACAGCAGTTGTGATTCGGATCAGTGGCTGAGGACAATACGACTCCATCCCACACTGCTTCTTACTTTGCAGAATCACAGATTAAGAGTTAGTGTAGGACTGAAAAGCCCTAAGCATGAAGAATTTAAGTGCCATTCCATAAACTTTAGAAAGGATAGGGATGTCATTGCTGTAACTTGTCAGCTAAGACTAAGAAGGTGGACTGGCACCTGGCATCCCAGCAAGAGGGAGGTTGAGGCAGGCGGTTTGCCAAGAGCCAGGCCAGCCTGAAATGCACTGTGAAACTTTGTCTCAGTAAGACCAAAAAAAGGTGGTGAAAGTACTATGAATAAACTTGATCTGTGTGAGGATCCTACCTACCCATAGGAAAAAGTGGTGTGGAAACTTTGAATTGTTCTGTATCTGTCATGATGTTGCTTCCTGCGTTGCTTGTTTAGGTTTCTCAAGGAATAAGCGCCCGACTTGGTGTAAGTCATTTTGTGCCTATGTTATCCATCCATATATTTGCATTAGTCAGTATATGGTGATTTTTTTTTTTTTTTTTTAACGTAAGGCCTCCTGTTAAATTGGACATTAAATGTTGTGGCTTCTAGCACAGTACTTGTGGTTTTCAAGGTGGGTGGTTGCAAAAGTGTCCAGAATACAGTGTTAGACTTTGACCCCTTTGAATATCCAAGAGTGGCTTTTTCTGTTTCCTCCGAAGACAACACTTTCAGCTCAGCAGGGATGAGAACAGAGGGCTGCGGACTTAGGAAAACCTAGGAAGATAGAGGGTATCTGAAGTAATATCAAGCCGACTGGCACTGTGACGGCAATTCAAGCATTTGCCTTTGCACTAATGATTTGGAATATTTTAGCTTCAGGAATTATTTGCTGAAGTTAGTTAGCCAAAACTTGTTCTGATAATTTACTTACCTTTTTCTCAATGGGCCTTAATGAGCTTTATTATCAGAATCTCCTGGCTTTTGCTTTTCCTGAATGGCTGCATCAAAATGTTATTGGATAGCTTTCTCTAAAAGTGGCTCACCAGTTAAGCCATAGCAGGTTCTGGGTTGCTGCCTCTCCTTCTGGAGTTGGGTTCCAGGTTCTTTTCATCTCAAACAAAGTACTGAGTTAACCGAGCAAGAAACAGTGGCAAAGTTTATTTGAAAAAGTAAAAGTGAATCGAGAGACAGACCCTGGCTCTGCAGAGCAAGCTTGGGCCAATAAAAGAGGGCCAAGCAAGATGAAAGGACACCTGGGAGATAGCAGGGCAGGCTATCATGAGGAAAAAAGCCAGCCCTTCCTGGTATGACATGCGTGACCTTTTATCTTAGAGGAACCCTCAAGCCACTTTTGGAACTATTCTGCCTGCGTACCTCTGGGATCTCCTAATTAACAGGACACGCCAAATTTCCCAGCTAGTTTGCCACACCCTAACCTATGTCAGACTGACCTGCCTTTTTTTTTTTTTTGAGACAAGGTTTCACTGTGTATCCCAGGCCTGTCTTGCTTGGACTCCAAACAGTTCTCCAGCCTCAGCCTTCCAGAGTGCCAGGATTACAGGCCTGTGCCATCACATCTCCTGGTTCAAAATTTATCTTTAAGCCTATGTACAAAAGAGACGTATAATTGAAAAAACTTACACTTTGTTGAGATAAATTAGGTGAATTTGCTGAGATTAATTATACATGCTGTTTGCGAATAGTTGTGCTAGATGATCCTTCCTGGTTTCCAAATGCCCTGTTCTATTATCTTTACGGTTTCATATTTTAGTTTTCTCTTTGTAATGCTTTTAGGAAGAGTTCTTCAATGCAGGACAATAGGGAGAGTTGTCTTGACATAATGTGTTGTGTACATGAGATGTGAATCCATGATTTTAAAGGTGGATTTCAGACGTTGGGCTCAACACTTAATCTTACTAATTTAGTAAGCTGACCTTGAAGCAGCTATTTTGTGAGAAATGACCTTTAAAGCTTTGAGGCTGAATTCTTGCATTGACTCTTCATTGTTAATGGGGAAAGGATTGTTCTTTGAAGACTCTGAAAAATCAATGAAAGGCATATTTACCTTTTATCTTTGCACCTCACAGGCATTTACCAGGATTATGTGTACATGAGTCTGTACACACACATAAACATGCTAAAAGTGACTTGAGAATACTGGAGACTGGTAGTTGTCAAAGGCCACATCTTGACTTTTTTTTTTTCTTTAAATGAGGTCTTTGCTAAGTGTCCAAGGCTCGTCTGGGGCCCTCCACCCTCCTATTGCGGCCTGCTTCTTGTGTATATTTTTGCTGCCCCAGGAAATTAGTTTGTTTACTTATTTATTCATTTAGGTACCTGGGACCAAACTTGAGACCCTGTGCATGGCAGACAGGTACTTATGCTGCTGCCACTGAGCCATCTCCCTGGCCCTAGAACTTCCTGCTAAGCTGACCGTACTTTAAGAAAGAATTGCTGCAAAATGATTCCTAATGAAATTGTATCAATGTTTATTTTTTTAAAAGCCATCATTTTTAATATGCATTTTAACTTTTTTTTGGTATAAAGAATTGAATTCTAGACCTTGTGCTTACCAGGCAGACTCTTCAGCCAATGAACTATCTTCCCGGCTTAATATACTTTAAAGCTACAAAGATTGAACATTTATTTAGCACTTACCTCAGTTTTTTTTTAAACCCTACAATATAGCTGACCATTGGCTAAAATGCTCAGGTGTTCTCATTTTTTCAGAGCAGTTGTTTTAACTCCTTCCATGCACAGAATGGTGTCAAACAAAATGTAAAGGCTCTAGGCTGCTAGGCCCATCCTAATTGGCATGGTTGGCTTTTATAGGCACAGTAAGTTCTCTGGCACTGAATGCTTTGAAGTTGACAATTTCATGAGCTTGTTTTTTGAGGCTCAATGAAAAAAATAGTGTGCTGAAGAGATTTCCTCCGGAAAGTTTTTTTTCCAGACATGTGTGACTTCTATCAAAGTCTATGGGTGCTCTTTAAAGGTTTAAAAGCTGGGCTACCAGTGGTTATTATTGAAATAAAAGGCTAGGAAGCTCAATAAAAGCTATTTTATAACAAAATATACCCTGAGTATCAACTTCAACAGGTTCCTTTCAAGTTTATGACTTCTTGGCGCAGGGGTCTCAGAACTTAGGGTCAGTTCTTCTGCACTCTGGAACAGGAACAGTGATATTTGGTACTTATGCAGCAGCTTACTGATGGCCAACGTTCCTGTCAAATGCTTTCCATGTGGGAATTGTCAAGTCTCCATAACCACCTGCTGCCTCTTCCTTGGGTGGTGTTTGCCATAGAGGAAAGAATGAAAGGCTGAACTCTTGTCCTGACCAAGGCCTAGAGGGGGTAGGAATTGCATAGGCCCCAGCCATGCCCGCTTTTGAATATTAATAAATATTCAGTCAGGAAAACAGTGTTCTTGGAGACTTGGCTGCTCTAGGACCTCTTATGGTCTTAGAGTCTCGTCATGTTAATTTTTCCCCAAGTAGATCCTAAACACTATGGGTCAGAAAAACTACAAAAAGCCCAGATTTGCTTTATGAGTATAACAAACATTACATGGTATAAGCATTTTACTCATGAAAAATTACTACTTTCTAGTTGGATGTGGCGAAGCACAACTGTAATCCTAGCACTTAGGTAGGTTGAGGTAGGGAAACAGCAAGTGTTATGTCCTAGATGGGCAACATAGTGAGAACCTACTGCAAAACCAAAAATTATAAAATGGCAGTGGGTAGAACACCTCCAGGTTCTATTCCCACCATTGCAAAAATGAAAATAATTAGGATCTTTTGAATGTCATCTTTGGTATCTGTCAGCACTTTTCTGCAGAAGATGTGGACACCTTTAGTGATGTTTTACTATGAAACATTCAGAGTTTCATCTGAAACAAACCATGACCCATGGATTTGGGACCCTTTCTGGAAGAGCTTTGGCCTCTGAAATGCTCTCCTGCTGCTTCTCTGATGTTAACCTTATGCACTGTCAGGGCTTCAGTCTGGAGGTTTTGTTTCCACCTGGAGCTGCAGGCTGTCTGGGCAAGGTTTTAGTTGTCACTGGCAACAGCCCCACACTGTTGACAGAAAAAGATGTGCAGGCCAGAAATCACCCTGTTCTTGGAGGTCAGTTCCTACAAGGGGAAGGCTTGAAGAGTATCTTTGGTTTGATTTCTTTTCATTTCATTTCTTTTACATTCTCTTCCTGAGGCTAAAGTAAAAGATTTATTATGGGAAAAAGGAATGGAAACATAAAAACATAAAAGAAAGCATCTTTAATTCTTACAAGAAACCACCACTGTGGACCAGATCAAATTCAGCCCTTTTTCCAAGGTTTTTACGGACTCGAGCTCATGTAGATGTAACCCTTGCCAGATAATGTCCTTTGGATAAGTATAAATTATGGATCTGGGAGAATTTTCTTTCAAAGGCCATGATACCTACAGCCATGCTAATGCCTGAAAAGTTGAACCTGTCTGTTGTTTTTCCTAACTCACCTTCAGGCCAGTCATCCTGCTCACAAATGAACTGTCCACTGGGCCCTGGTCACCTTTTCTGACTCAGTATTTGCACAACTTAGCATTTGTAGCTTCACTGCCTGGTGAAGCAGTTCTTGCTTCTTGACTTGGTCTTCTGGTTCCAAAGCAGAGGACTTTCAGCTCATCTGTTGCACCCAGGGTGGCTCTGATGGTTTAAAAGTTTTTATTTTCTGTCCTCTTCACATTGACCCAAAAGTTCCATGATTCTTGTTCTGAACCCAGTGGTATGTCTTCTGACCACTGGGACATGCTTGAAAGTGGCTCTTCAGACATGAGTAGTGGGCCTTTTCTAAGTCACTCTTCAAATGTTATTTGCTGCTTCCTGGTGATCTGCATAGGTACTACTGAAAAACAAAGTTTGGTTTGAATGATAACAATAACTGATAATTGCATAACTACTATCTACTAGGAAACCACTAATATTTATCAGAGCTTCCTAAAAATGTGGCACTTGTGCATGCATTGGAGCAAAGCAAGGCTGTGCAGGAGACCTTCGCTGTATGGGATGCAGAGTCTGGATTGTGGTCCCACTCTGTGCTGTGGTAGGATGTTCCCAGCCCTGCTGTCCAGTGAATCACCAGCGTTGTCTGGGCTTGCAGTTTGCACATCTGTATTTTCAAAAATACTTTGTGTGTGTGGTGTAGGGTCTTGTTGAGCTGTACAACTTTTTTGCTCTAGCCTTTAGGAGTGCTGGGATAGCAGTCACGTGCCCCAAAACCCAGCACAAAAACTCTTTTTGAGCCTGTTTTAATTGCTGATCGTGTGTGTGGTTGTGTCACCTTGGTACCTGGTTCTTCTCCAGTTCTTTGTCATTATCAGATTCTTTTTCTACTGATAAAAGGGAGATGTGGGGCAGAAGGTTTGAGACAGATACATGCTCTGTGCTTGTGACTTTTAGCCCAGCGTTTATGCTCTGTTCAGCTTGAGATTGGTTTTGCCACCAGGCTCCTGCATCACAAATCTATGGAGGGGTCCAGCCGGGTGGAGGACTCTGCTTTCATTGCCAGTAATGGGGCTGCTTGCTAAATCACAGATTTCACCATCTATGCTCCTCTTCCTCAGCCAATCACACTCTCATTTTCATCTGCAGGCTACCATGGCATAGCTGAACACCCAGGGGAAAATACTCACTTCCTCCTATCCCCCACTTAATTCACACCCATGCCCTGTGTGATCAGGTTCTGGGTTGCCTTTCTTTTTGTTCATTCAGGAAGGGCTGCCCCAGCCCCCACTGCTACCCTCTGTCTCCTCTGTGGCTTTCCTGCCTTGGAGGCTGATGCATGCACCACCTAAATCGTGAAGGGCATTGTGTCTTTCCTGTGGTTACACACTTTCAGTGGCTTCCTGTCGGCTGTGGGATAGATCTGAACAGTTTTGAAAGGCTGGAAAGGAAACCCAGCATGCTTCTGCGTTTTTTCCCCACTGGAACTTGTTGTGGCAGCCCTCGCCCTGGCCACCTATTCAGTTATTCAGTCGTGGCTCCCAGGAGATCTCCCCATCCTTGTGGTTGGGTGGCACTTGGCTCCTAACCAGAGTACTGTTTTCTGATGTTGAAATCGGTGCCTACCACGGAATTGAGCTTGTGGTTAGGCTTGGTGTGTGTTGAGATGAACACATGTATGTGGGAGGAAGTAAAGCCTTTTGTTCACTTTCAAGGAATTATATTATCCCAGGCCTCTTGTCCACTTCCTTAAGTGAAGCAGAGAGACTGCCCAGTGTCTGGAATAAGTACAAATACTTCTTCTCCTTACCTAGTCTTATTCTATTAATATAGCTTGACTAATTTAGCAAATAAACTCTTGCCCAATTATTGAAGACTGAGATCTTTTATGGGTGCTAAAACCATCCACTCCAATCAGAAAGAAATGACATTTGGCAAGGGGAATTCCCTTAAAATGGAGTGAGGGGGGAGGATTCACATGCCTAAGGAGAAAAAACAAAGCAATGGCAAAATTGTACTCAATTTTTGTAAAGGTGGTAAATAGTGTTTATTACTTTTTCTTCTCCTAGAGTCTTGCTTTCATTAACGGTTATGTGCTTATTATTTTTATGATAAGCATAAGTTCATTTTACAAAGGTAGGTGCATGTATGGTATCAAGTGAAGGGTAATAATGATTTTTTTTTTTTTTTTTGTGGAATCAGGAATTGAACTCAGGCCCTTGTGCTTGTCAGGGAAGTGCTTATTCTACTGAGCTATCTCCCCAGCCCCTAGTAACAATGATTTTTAAAATCTAAGACATTTAAAACAACGTTGAAATGAGCAACATAATTAGTGAGAGTGAACTGCGCATTCCCACTCTGAATGAATGTGCTCTCTCAGATTAAGTGGGGATGAGCCAGACTGTTGATGCGACATTCACTTTCTTCTCTTTCTCTGGGAGTAACTTTTACACTGGGAGTATGAGTTTTGAGTAAGAAGGGGTCATAATCCTTCACTGAAGGTGACAAGAGACATGAACATTACAGCTCTCACAGGACTCAGGAATGTGTCTATAGCGGGGCAAAGGTTCCCGAGGGACACTGGCCATATAATATAATAGAGACAAAAGATTAAACACAAGCCTATCTCCCAGGGAGAAATACTAGAGAGGGTAACTGGCTCAGGGACCTGGTGGCGCTGGGAACAGAGGCTGCTCTAGTACCTGGAATGTACGCAGCCGGGTGTGGGGCACTGCGGAATGCCTGTGGGGCTGTGTCGTCGTGGCCGTGTGCAGGGGGCTTGTCAAGAGGCTGAGCTCCGCATGCAGAGAACTGGGGTGTCCTGGCTGGGGGATCGAGGTGGCAGGACTTGCACAGTGTGGCTCTGTGGAGCAGGTGCATGGATTGTGGAGGTTGTGTGGAACCCCCGGAAAGGAGAGGTGGAGAATTGCCTTTGTGCATATAGAAAGGAGGGCTATTGCTTTCTTTTACACTTTAGTTACCTACGCTGACCAGGTTACACAGGCTCTAGGAAGCTCGACAAAATCTAGGAATTGCCTTTCAAAATTAATCTTTTCCTATCCACTATCCCTATAAAAACACAAATTACAGGAGTAGGGAAAGGGGAATTAGAAGACAATGTTCAAATCATGTGGGACACCATCTTCAAAGGCCTCTGAATAATCCAGTGATAATCTTACGATTTAGGTCCTGTCTCTACAGTTGGACAAAATTCTGTTCTTCAGGTGTAGACAACTTAAAGTATTATTTCTGGATCAAGAAGATAAACCACATATTAGAAGATATATAATTTTTACTTAATTATAGGTTTGTTAGTCAAAATAAGTACAACAAAAATATTCCAGGTCGGTGGTGCACACCTGTAGTCCTAGCACTGAGGAGGCAGAGGCAGAAGGATCATGGCAAGTTTGAACCCTTATATAGTGAGCTCAAGCACAGTTTGGACTGTGTAACAAGACCCTGTCTCAAGAAACAAAAAATTAGTAGTAGCAAAATTGACGAGCTAACAGATCGTGCACTTGCGGTTAGCATTGCTAATAGTTTAGGTGTACAGATTTGGTTTTTAGTGTAGAGTACAAAAACCACTTCCTCGAAAGATACTTTTTCTTATAATATGCTAAAGTAATTTAACCTGCTAAATATTTATAGCTTACTTCTGTAGCATCAGAGGAAAAGGCATATTCTCTTTTCTTAAGTAATTTCTTAAGGGAAGCATCATCTTATTAGAGAAATTTTCTTATATTTTTTAAACTTAAAAAAAAATTGATAGAGGGTCTCTCTACATAGCTTGGACTCATAGTGATCCTTCTGTCTCAGTCTGACCAGCGCTGGGATCACAGGCATGTGCCACCATGCCCAGGTTCGGGGCCAACACTGTGCACCTGTGGTTCCAGGGCCGTAAGCGGCCTGTGGTACCCAAGATAAAATCTGGGTCCTTGTGCTTGCCAGGCAGGCAAGCTGTATCCCCAGCCCCTATGTAAATTATTTTAAAAATTAGCTGCCCTGAAATAAAACATAAGAAATTTGTACATAGTTTGATATTCTACAGTAACATATTTTTACTTAATAATTATAGTCTTTAAAAAATATATTCCTTCTTAGTTTTGCTGCTCCAGTGAGATCAGCATACCAACTACTCTCTGGGATTAGATTTGGGTGTTATTTCATATGTCTGATTCAAGGAAGCCCAAGATGTGTTTGTTTTATTTGGATTACATGGGTGAAATAACACACCTGTTATGGAAAAGCACATAGAACAAGCTAAATGGAGCTGAACTATAAGAAAAGACCCTGCCGTGTTACTGATGATACTTAGCTTTGATAAGGAAGAGAAGTTCAGCCTCAAGAGATCCCTGAGTTGGTCCCTGGTGTTTTGTGGAGGCCTCCCTGACCCTACCGCCTGCCCCCTTCAGCCTACTTTTTGGAGAGAGCACAAAGAGGCATCGGGTTCAGTTTTCCTCTGTGGAAAAAGCCTGGGCTTTTCATGTTGGAAGTTTATTATCTTTGTAGTAAAATCTAAACTGCTCTTTAGGTCAGTAGGATAGCGCTGCACACCTTGTTAATAAATCAGATCCAGGATGTTGGGGTGCAGTAGTTTTCTAAAATGTTGTAAAGTTATAAATTGTTTTCATTGGTCTGAGGCCAGACTGTTCTTAGCTTGCCAGTGTCTTTAGTAGCTAACTTAAATGGTTGTGGTTTTTTTTTTTTTTTTTTTTTTTTTGCCTTTGTGTGGAAATGAAAAACATTACTCCTGTTTCCTTTTGAGTCCAGCAGAGTTTAATGATTGATTTGTGTCTGGCTTCCTGAAATGCAGTCTTGGTTTGTGAGTGGAATTGTGTGCACCTGTCTGACTAGAATCTTGGGGTCATGCCTGGACTCTACTTTATGAGTGTACTTCATGTAGAGGAGCTGTAGGGTTTATTTTCATGAGGCAAATATGTACACTGTCCTCAAAATACCTTGAGGAATAATAAACTTCCACCAGTTATAGTATCAATAGCCCAGTGTTTTGAACAGACCCAGAGAACTGTTCATAGAAAATCTATTTTTATATATGTATTTATGTATTTATTTATTTTAGGGAAGGGTCTACAGGGCGTTCAGGTTGCCACTACTAGAGTGGACTCTTAGTGATCCACTTGTTTACAACCTCCCAAGAGCTGGGATTATAGGCGTACATCACCACGCCCAGTCTCAATTGCCATTTCAGCTTGCCCCAGGGTCAGGGCCAGCACAGCAGGCCTGGGGAATGAACCCCCAGCCCCTGTGCCTGCTTGCAGGCACTTTAATCTGCTGAGCTATTTGGCTGGTCCTTATAGAAAATTTAGAAGAAACAAACAAAAAAGAAAACAATAAATGTTATACTGCAATAAACACAGTTTGGTACAAAGTCTTTTCAAACCTTTCATCCATCCTTATGCTCATCTTTCTAACAAATATATTACCACAGTGCTCAGATCATATTCTCTGTAACCTGACATTTGAAAATGTAGAACAGATATTTTTCTCTGTTTTTAAATACTTTCTGCTAGCTCTGTGTCTCTGGAAGGGTCCACATCTATGCTGTATCTTTCCTTGTGAGGAAAGTTTACTGATCTGGAAGAGTTGTTGCACTGATTCAGTAATCTAAAGTTTTCATAGATACTGTATGTTTTAGTTGTCATTAACATTGTCCACTGTTGTTGTGTGTAGTGGCACAAGACTGTAATAGCAGCATTTGGGAGGCTGCAGCAGGAGAATAGCCATGAGTTTGAGGCCAGCCTGGGTTACATGGTGAATTCCAGGCCAGCCTGATCTGTGTAGCAAGATCCTGTTTCAAGAAAACGGAAGGAATAAAAAAGGGAAAGGGTACTATTTCAAAATGTTGAGTGGCTTTACATTCTAACATTTTAAGGCTGTTTAAGGATTTGAGGCCTGGCATGGTGGCATACACCTGTCTGTAATCCTAGCACTCTGGAGGTTGAGGCAGGAGGATCCTTGCCAGTTGGAGAACAGCCTGGGCTACAAAGTGTGCTCCAGGCCAGCTTGAACTGCATAAGGAGACCCTGTCTCAAAAAGACCAAACAAATGAACAGAAAAATTATACAGGCTGATGGTAGTGCTCTAGTGGTGGAGCACCTGTGTGGTATGTGCAAGGCCCTAGCTTTAATCCCCAGCACTGCAAAATAATAAAAAATAAAAATTTGCATGAAGCCAATGCCGTTTTACCTTATTTTTGCCAACCTATTTAATAGGATGGCCAGTCAGCTAAAACATCTTTTTGCAGTTCTAGAAATTGTTTTGGCAGAGTGCAGCCATGACCAAGTTAGTGACAGGATGAATGACATCCCTGATGGCATCCTGCAGACCCAGAATTCTGGTCAAGAGTCCTGTCTCTTCAGGTCTAATGTAGTTTTATGTGATGGTCTGTATAGTCCTTGAAATGTGGCTTATCTGGACGCTTTACGATGAGCAGCAACTAGGTGGGGTGTGAGATGTCAGCAGAATTTGGAGCAGTGACTGTCATTCTGGGGTTTGCTCTGGGAGAGGTCCGTCTGCTGCCATGGTCACATGCTCTGCCCTGCTGCCCCACCCCGGCCCAAGGTCCCCAGCCCTTGTCCCTGTGTCCATGCTCGGGTTCCTGGTTACACCTAGCACTTCCTCTGTCTGGGTGGAGAAGTGGGTCAGAGGTGCTGTTTGATTGCTGCGGCATCTTGTACCATTGGTCTTAGATAAACCTGAGGGCTTACTCAGCGTGGCATGTGCTGGAAGGTGTCCTTGCTCAGTGTGTGCATAGGTGAGCAGACCCTGTGGCTCTGGAGTCTGCTTTTCCTCTTGTCCTTTGGACTTGGAGAAAAAAAAAAAAAAAAGCAGACCTGGAGACTGTTGGTTTTCATGTTTCTCTCTTGCCCCAGACTTGTAAAATGCACATGAAAAGTTCCTTTATTCCAGGGGATGTATGTCTTTTGTCTCACTGTAACAATACTCCAAAACACTTTTGCAGATTCCACGATAAAATCAGCACAAATTTTATGTAGTCTGGGATAACACAAAAATTTAGTTATGTTTATGAGCACTTATTTTATTATTTTTATTTATTTAATACCGTATCTCACTATGTAGATCAGACTCATAGTGGTCTTCCTGTCTCAGTCACACCAGCGGGGCTGGCATGGCATGTGGTTCTGGGGATTGAACTCTGGTACCTGCTCTTGCCAGGCAGGCGCTTAGACTGCTGAGCTATTTCTTCAGTACTTATTTTAAACCATGCATGCTCAGATCCCATTTCTCAAGAAGAAAGGTGTTCATTTAACTAAACACCCGGTAGCTGGTATGGACTGTGTTCCCAAAGGCTCCTCTTTCTCAGGGTGTGAACCAGTCACCTGGGATAGAGTCATACTGTCTGCCTCCAGCTAGCTTCAGGCCATTCCCAGTAGGGAGACAGAATTTTTGCAATAGGGAAAGGTACCAAGAGAAAGGGAGGGCAGGGGAGGAAAGGGGAGAGGGAGAAAGAGTTTAGAAAAGAATTAAGGTGTGTTATGTGTGTGCACCAGCCCCCCCCCCAAGGTGAATGTCATTAGGAGGCACTATAAACAAGTACCAAGTAAAAAAAGGTAAAAAAATTGATGGGAGCTTCAAATTAGCAGATATTGAGCTAGTGTTCCCAGAGGGGGATTCTGGGATAAATGCAAGTCTTAGGTCACAGCACTTTTTACAGCTGTTCAGTGTATAGAACCTTCTTTTGTGTGTGCTTCTGTGAGACACATTCATTTACACACTAGTGACCCACATACTGTGGGCTCATCTGTGGCCCCTTGGTCCCTGCCTGGATGAAGCTCATGCAGCATGGACCTTTCTCTGTAAGGCAGAGTAAGGTCTTCTCTGTTTACAGCAAGACATGGGCCATTTTAAATAGTGGAAACGCAGGAAGAGGGCCCACAAATGCAGAAACCTGGGGGACTGACAAAAGAAGTACTTTCTTAAAGTGTGGGAGCAGAAACCAGAAAGCTGAGAGAGATCTGCTTGTTTGATCTCAGCCACAGTTTGCACTTGGAGGGGTCCTGAGTTTTGATTTGGAGGTTAGAGGCAAATGTGAATGAGTAGTTGACTTGTCAAGAATGAGAGTTGGTTAGCATGTCCAAAGTTAAAGTGCTGCAGAGGTGCTGGGGAGGTAGCTCAGTGGCATAAGTGCCTGTCTGGCAAATGGAAAGAAAGTCCTGGGTTCAATCCCCAGTACCGAGAGAAAAATTAAAATATTGGGGCTGGGAGGTAGCTCAGTGGTAAGATACTTACCTCACATGAGGGAGGCTGAGTTTGATCCTCAGCATGGCAGAATACAAAACAAAACAGAAAACAAAGTTCAAATCTTTCCCCTGCCCTAGGTAATACAAATAATAACAACGGCACTCACCTAAAATATTCTCCACAGAACACTGAGAAATCAGTTTTCTTTTTATAATGAACAGAGTGTTTCTTCAAATTTAAATGACAAGCATGTCTTTAAATCTAGAGAACAGTTTTTTTTTTTTTTTGTTAAAGAAGAACTGGGTAAACAAACTTGTTATCGTTTTTTTCCTCAAAGAGAATACAGAGAAAACAAAGGAACATGCATAATTCCCAGTGTTCTTTGCTTTAGAAATGTGCAGGTTGAAGTTTCTTGGAAATTCTAAGCAGTCTTCACTGAGAGACTGCTTTTGGATACTTACCAAGAATATTAATTAATTATTGAAAACACCAGTTCAGCCCTCCATTTTAGGAGACTGCGATTGGCCCGGTCGCCGCAAGGACTGGCAGCCTGTGAAGGGTTGCGTCTGGTAACTGGCCTAAAGGGACTGTAAACACACATGGTGGTGTCCACTGCTGTGCTGACTGGACTCTCCCACCTTGACTTATGACCTTTGAACCCACCAGGAAAGCCTCGGAAGCTGTTTTCAAACACAGTACCTTTAAAGGATGGTGTGGGTTGCCAGGTAGTGCGAGAGTCCATAGAGTTCTGGGTCAGTGGGTATCTGTGAGATAGCAGTGTACTAAAAAGTTCTGATTGAGGGGGCTGGGGAGATGGCTCAGCGGAATAAGTGCTTCCCTGGCAAGCGCAAAGGCCTAAGTTCAATCCCCGATTCCACCAAAAAAAAAAAAAAAAAAAAAGTTCTGATTGATACCTATAATATTTGAGCCAGCATCAAGTATGAAAAGGCCCTTTAACAACTTCTCTAAACAGCTTTTCCAGCAACAATGGAACACTCATCTCTGACAAAACAAAAAAGGGGTATATAAATAAAGAACCATTTATATACATATGGATAGATATACAGATACCTTCTACCAGTTCAATGAGAAGAAAGGTTTGTGTTAATATTGTTTAGACAAGATATTGTGCCTGCATCTTCTGAATAACAGCTAAGACAACATCATACAATGTATTAATTATTGTAACTGTCCTACTAAATTATTTTGAAACTCATTGCTATTTTTTCTCATAAAAATGAATTTAAAAAAATTTTTAAAAGTTCTGATTGAATATTGAATTGGACTTTATTAATTTATAGCAATATAATGTTCACTCAAATACTGGTGGAAAATGCTGACTTTCAAAGAGTGGTAATTTTTTTCTTTCAATAATTTTTTTTCTTAAATTTTGCTTGTACTCATTAAAGGGACAGGAAAACAAAGTTTCTACTAAAATACTAATGTTAATGAATAAACTCTCCCTAAGACCTTCCAACTAAGTCTTTACAACTATACCAAATATATAAAAAATGATTCCTTAATTGGTCAGACACTTGTCAACTTCTCAAGGTCCCAGAAAGTTTTGTAAAACCATTATAATAGCCTTAAGCACAGAGAGGTAGTGGTTCTGTTCTTTAAAATAAGAAACGAAGACAGAGCCTGCTACATATTTTTAAAAGGGCATACTGTATTTGTATAGTTTTGATCAAAATCGGTTGTCAACAATGTGCTAATATAATGAGACATACAGTGTAATAATGTCTGTAAGTATAATATCATGTATGCACCTTATATCATACCAAAATATTAAAAACAGTTTGCAATGTATTAATTTATCAAATCCATCTTGTCAAGGTATCCTAAAACTGTCTCACTGATAGTTGTACTTCAATAAAACAAAAAATAAAAAATAAAAAAAAAAAGAATATGCTAATGGAAGCACCCTTTTGGCTACCTTGTCAAAAAAAAAGTCTTTTAATTCACTCAAGTAACTGTTATTTATTATAGATGAGTACTGATAGGTTTGGGCCATGATACAAACTGCTAACCTGCCCCCAAACTCCACCCCTAGCCAGAAGCCCATGAAGTCTCAGCCTCCCTGTCCCAGATCAGAGGGCTGCCTTGTCTCTCTGCCACCTGTCCTCTCAGCGTCTTCAGAATTAAAAAAAAGGCCCTCACTTCTTTGTTTCTGTTTCTCTGCCATACCGAAAAACCTGATAAACGAACACCATGTACTTTAAAAATATTTTTATTATTTATTTATTTGTTTATTTGGTACAGGATCTCACTAAGCTGCTCTGATTCGTAGTGATCCTCCTGTCTCAGCTTCCCCAGTGCTGGGATTATAGGTGTGCATCACCATGCCCAGTTCTGGTGGCCAGCAGGGCTTGCAGTACTAGGGATGGAACCTGGGTCCTTGTGCTTGCTAGGCAAGCTCTTTGATCATTGAGCTATCTCCCCAGCCCCCATGTATCATTAATCAGAAAAATAAAAATTGAAAACATGTACAGATAGCAAAGTCAGTTTATAAAACACATAAAATATGATAGTTAATGTAAACTTAGGCACTTAGGCTGTGTGTACCAAAACTGGTACAGTGCATGATCCCAGTTACTCTGGTCCATACACTCAGGTTCTTTGCTGTTTTGGTAAAACGTAAGAAGGATTTATTCAAAGCTACCGCCCAGGAGATACCAGAGGCCGTTGGCCTTAGCTCACCTTCTCCCCACATGCAGGGGGCAAAGGGCTTGTGTGGTAGCAAGCAGAAGGCAAGGGGAGCGCCCAGAGGCAGCGGCATCTCTACACTTGGGCCCTCTGCCCTGGGCCCTCTGCCCTGTTGTGTTTAGATGGCTTTCCCCTTGCTTGCTGAAAGGACTGCTGGGCCTGTGCTGCCTGCGGATTTAATCCTTTCTTCTAGGCTGAGAAGAGATGGCTGTGACCACCTTATGCCCCAGGGTTAAGGAAGTTTGGAGAAGCACTTGCTGCTGAAAAAGAAAATTCTTAACTTTTGAAGTTCCCTTCTGCAGTGCTGGTTACACACATACCAAAATTCTAAGAGTGATTATGTTTTAAAGAAAAGATTAAGTTTCCATTTGAGGGAACTTAGTACTTTTGCTGTGGAGAGAATGCAGCCCTGCAGCCTTCAGCAGCGGTGTGCCCTCTGCCTATGGGGACCCTGTTGGCTCAGGTGATCCGTGACGGTGTGCTGATCAGAGCCAGCCTGCCCAGTGCAGGAGGCGGGCGAGAAGACGGCAGTGTCCTTCCCTTGGCAGGCTGAGCCTCTCTGACAGTAATTCAGCTTATTTGAATTAGGACCCATTCAGGAGCCTAATGTTTATGCAAACTACAGGCAAGATGCCATCCAGCAGAGCAAATACTCCATACAGGAGTTACAGTGACTCAGAAGGAAAATCACTGTGTTGTGAGCGATTTAGAGAGAGTCTATTAAGAGAGTCTGTTGCTGAATTAACAAAAAACAGCATGTGGGGGCCCATGGATCACAGAGGAGATGGTCATGCCTTCCTGTGTGCTAGCAACCAGGCAGGCCACCCTGAGAATTGGAGGGTGGCAAAGAAATACAAGAACTTAAGAGATTGCTTGTTATCTAAAAAGAAAGATGATGTCCCATTGTCCTTCTGGAGAGCCAGATTTTTTGGGGGGGGGAGGGAAAGGAGAGCAATAAGTTAAGGGCAAGCCAAGGTCCTAGACCAGAGGCTTAAAAGAGCCTGTGGGGGACGTCAAAGATGTATTGTTAGGGATGGTGACAGGCTCAAACTTACAGTGCTCAGGGGAACAAAAATTGTGCATGGTGTCTTACCCAAAGGTCAGCTCTGCACAGGGATTTTGTTGGTAAGTGGGAGCTCTGAAGCTCTGTCGTCTACAGACCAAGAGGCCAAATCAGCGGAAAACAGGACCAGGACCTGAGAGACTATTAGGAATTTGGAGACAGCTACCTGGTTTCTCACCCACTCTGGAGAGCCCAAGTGTACAGGTCACCCTCGCAAATTAGTCCTAGATTGTCTCCAGGGCATTGGTAAATGGTTTTAAAATACTAGGGTTAACCTGATGATTTCGATATTGCTTATTTCAAATCCTTCTGGGAAATCCACTAGGAATGTGTTATCGTGTTATTTTAGGGTTGAGGAGACGGACTGTCAAAGGGATGTTTATCTCACCCTACCCCACAGGAAGTGTGTGATTGATTAGAGATTAGAGCCCAAGCTTCCCACCATGTGTGCTAAGGATGGCTAGCTGGCCTGTGCCCTGTGAGCTGCACAGCCTCATGGGCCATGTGCTCTCTGGTTCTTGCAGTGCTGCTCCCAGGCAGGATCTGATGAGCCCTAGGAGTTGAGAAGAGAGACCAAGAGTGGCCAAGGTCTGCCTGAGGTGGTCCTGGGGACTGAAGTTGAATGCAGGAGTGGAGATGGGCAGCTTAGAAGCCAGTCAGAGGAATCACAGTTGCCCTGGTAGACCAAAGGGTCTCACCTGAATCAGGAAGGAAACTAAAGGGCTAAACTGCTTTTGCCACAGACCTAAATCATGCCGAATTCTTGTTTCTTTGTTTGAGATAGGGTCTCACTGTATACCAAATAAGAGAGCTTTGCAAGGAGTCATTAAGCGTTCAGCCTGAGAAATGCATTATCTAATGGTTCTCTGGTATTGCTTCCACACTGCTAGTTCCCACAAGCTTTGACTCCAGAATGATGGAAACTGCTGCCAACCCAATGATTTTACTGCCCTTTGCGTACCTCAAGCGAGTGGCCAGTTTGTCCATACAGCTAGTCAGAGCTAGTTTCTTTTTGTAGAGGAAAGGTCAAACAACTTGCTCCACAGCTCGTGTGCTTAGCATAATTTGGGTGGATATTATAAAGACTGTATATAAGCCACACACGATGGTGCAAACATAATTCCAGCACCCTGGGAGTGCTGAGGCAGGAGGATTACAAGTTCGAGCTGATCTGGATGCCTGAGTGACTTAGCAGGACCTGTCTCAAATATAAGAAAAATTTAAAAAGAGGTTTGGGGATATAGTTAGTGTAAAGGCCCTGAGCTTAATCTCCACTGTTGGGTTCCAGGAGAGGTTAAGTGTGAGTACACACAGAGGTCAAATAACAGCATCATATTTGCCAAATCTTTACTTCAAAAATAAGCAGCCTGCCACAGGACTCCACCCCACTCTCTTTCTGCACATCTCATGGGTGTTCCATGGCAGCCCTGTCGTGAGGGCCGAGTTACGTGAAGGTATTCACTTGATGCCTTGCTGTAACTCTCATCCTCTCATCACACATGCAGTGTTTCCCTCTTTTCTAAGACAGTCTTAATCAACTCATCCTTTCCCTTGAACTTGTGGACAGGAAAGCAGGGGATCAGCCTGGGACCTTGCATTCAGCCATAAAGGCTCATCTTTGCCACCAATAGCTTGGGGAACTTGAATGCTCTCACTGCTCTCCCTGGTCTTCTAAGAATGAAATTGGGACAACTACATTGAGCTGGGAATTAAGCAAGTTAAGGTGTGTTAAGGACTTAGCATTGGGCACTTTATGGTCCCTTCATAAAGAGAATTTTACTGGTATAGATGTCAGCAGCTGTCTAAGTGTTGCCTTTTCTTAGTTTCTCAGTGCTGGGACAAACATACCTAACACCCATCATGTAAAGGAAGAGAGGTTCATTTTGGTCCAGCGTTTGGAGGACTCAGCCCATGGTCAGCTGGCTCTGAGGCAGGAATGGAATGGGGAAGAGTCTGGTAGGTGACAGCAGCTCACATCATGGGGGAGAGGAGGCAGAGAAGGAGGAGAGGAGCCTAGGTCAGGCCCCCAGTGACCTGACTCTTTCACTTACCTGGTCCACCTCCTAATGTCCCCTAGCAGCACATGGACTGGATTGGGTTAATCTACTGAAGACTACAGCATCCCATGACCCAGTCGCCATCTAGAAGCTCAGCCTTGAACATGTGAGCCTTTGGGGGCGTATTCTAGGTGTAAAACCTAACACCGTTTTAGGCATAACAACACAGTTGTAGTCAGCATTTTTTTTTATCTTGCTAGCCTTCCAAAATGCCATGACACAGCCATGCCCAAAACGTTTTCACTGAGGCCGGATCATCTATATATAGATTCATGCTTCTCAGTCAAATATGGAAGATCCCTTGTGGTTTGACCTAAACTTGCTGTTACATTGTTAAATAATTCTTTTTCTCTGGGTATAGCTTGTGAACCAATACACTATCACCCAGAGAATTTGTCATCTTTCCTTATATTTGAAACTTATTTATAAAGTCTAGCTTAATGCTGTCACTTTCTGTTGTAGTCAGGGTCTACAGGGAATTAGATTTAATATAGGACACATGATTTGCAGTATTATTTTCTAATATTCACCCAAAGAATCAAATGCAAAAGAGTGTAGGAGATCTATCTATACACTAGAGAACCGAAGAATCCAGGTGAGGGCCTAGATCCCGCAGCAGCGTCCTGTGTGAGTCTAGCCAGAGGTCCGGAGCCCATGACAAGGTCCCATACAAGTCTGTACCAAGGATCTGCCCTGGTGATACAGGGAGAAAAACTGATCTCGGGTGGGTGACCTCCAAACGATATAGGGAACCTCCAGATGACATAGAGAAAAATAATCTCCCAACCTGACCTGCACAAGGTTGTGTTCTCTAAAGCCGAAGAATGAATTTTAGGAACAAATGGAAGTTATGAGCAGAACGGATTTATTGAGGGAAAGAAAGCTCTTGTCCAAGAGAGGGACAGGAGGGGGGCCCAAGCAGGTAGTTCCCCAGGAAGCTGTCTTTTCCAAGGGCTTTTATAGTGTAAAACCATGTGGGGCAAAGGTGGAGAAAAGGGGAACTCGCTTAGGTGGGCATGAAGTGGGACAAAACTATTGTCAACCAATGGGATTACAAGCACCATTGTTCAGGTGAAATTGATTAAATTCAGGACCAAATGGGGAAGCGAGTCACGTAGCAAGCGGGCATGAATATAGAACAGGACTTTATCGGGTAGCCATCCAGTAGTAGTTGGATTAATGATTCTTTGGTCTCCCTCAGGGTGATGGTCAATCTCAGATGCCAATCTTTAGGAAGGTCGGCATTTGTTTGATCTTTGGTCTTTAGATCTTGCCCATGGCGGGAGCATCCATCCCTCCCAGAGTTGCAAGATATCTTGTTTCCTATGTTATCTCCTTCGAGAGCCTGACCCTGTCTGATTGCCTATAATATTTCTAGCTAATTTAGCTTCCTACAACATTGGGAAGGCCCAAAGGTCAGCAGTGAAAGCCAGAAAGCCTGTGCCAGGGAGATGAAGGATCTGTGCCAGCAGGCTGAGGGGTCTACATTTCACCCAGGAAGGAACACTGCAGGAGAGAACCAGAGTTCCCTAGAAGAGAACTGCAGCAATCCTCAGCAACAGCAAGGACCTGGGCTCCTCAGACGGTAAGAGCAGCTGAGTACGTGTCAGGAAACCCAGTGCCACAAGCTCCTCCAAGAGAATGAGCAGTGCCCCCTCTTCCTTCCCCTCCAGCTCTCCTTTTATGCTGCTGGCAGCAGTGCTCAGTGGGCCTTCCACACCCAGCAGCAGGCTGATTCAGGTCGGCTGGGTGTTCCAAGCTGCCCATTAGTTAACCCACCACACCTTCATAAAACATTGTAAGTCTGGCTAAATAGTATTGTTCTTTACCTTTGCAACTCCTAACTTTAGTTTATGCATTTTCTTTGACTCTGGTAGATTTTTCTCATACAGTCAGCTGTGATTAGAGTAATACAGATCCTTGCATTTTTCTACTCCATGATTCATCTTGCTTTTATGCCAGCCTGCTATAACATATAGTCAGCCCAGTAACTATTCACAGAATTTTATTTACACAACAATGTTTACTGAAGGCCTGGTCTTTGCCAGGCACTGTTCTAGGTACAAGGTCCCTGTCCTCTGGAAGCAAATGTGGCCCTAGGACAGAGATGTTAGTCATGTAAACAGGTTCATAAACAAAGGAATGATATATGCTGATAAATGTTGTATAATGAGAATAAATGAGCAAATGCTTCCCTGAGGAATTTTGAGATGATAGTAAAGGAGAAGAACATGGCAGTTTTAAAAAGATCACAGACAAGACACAACACCTTCAAAACCAACCAGATGAACCCTGTTTGTGCAGCAGTGTGAGCTTGTGTTTCTGTCTTATTTTCAGATATTGATTGTACATTTGAGTCATGTCTGATAGCGTGGAGTTCTTACATTGCCAGCCTGGTCCTATACTATTTTTATCTAAATGACTGGTTTTGATTCACTCTCAGGAAGCTGTTTTTTTCTGTGCATGGTCCTGGACACAGAACATTTAGTTCAAATCTCTGTTCTGTCACTGATTACTGGGGTGACTTCGAGTAAGTGGCTCACACCTCAAGCATCTTCACTGGAATGTGCCTTCCAGTAACTACTTTGCCAAGTTGGTAGAGTCTGATTAGACACCCGTCATCAAGTGCCAGCTGTGCATTAGAAGCTCAGTAAACATGGATAGAAGTGTATCAGGTAGGCCCTGCATGGCGTTTGGGTATGTGCTGTAGTTTGTGTGGAAAGGGCTTGCCCTATTGTGGGGTTGCTTGTACATGAACAAAGCTTTAAGGGATGGAGCTTAGTGGGCATCTTCAGGGATTGGGAATGCGATTTGGATGGAACTGTGGGAAGCGAGCAACCTTCCCTTTCTTTCTCTTCTCTGTAATGGCTGTGAACAGTTTTAATCTAGCAAGCATTTCTGCCTTGATAAGCCCAACGCAACAGAGCCCACAAGATGACACCTCTACAACTTTTCTGATTTGTGTATTTGCATTTCTGTTTTGGTGACAAAAAGCTAACCAAAGCCGGGCATGGTGGCGCATGCCTGTAATCCCAGCACTCGGGAGGCTGAGGCAGGAGGATTGTTGTGAGTTCGAGACCAGCCTGAGCTACAAAGTGAGCTTAAAGCCAGCCTGAACTGCACAGCGAGACCCTGTCTCAAAAAGACAAAAAAAAAAAAAAAAGCTAACCAACACAGGACCTTAAAATGTGTTATTCATGCAGTTGCTTCTGAGCTTAGTTTCTGTTGTCACTCTGCTGATGGCTAAGCTTTTGGGGCTGTGGATTGTCCCTGTGATAAAGCAGTTGTCCTCTGCTAGATGTAGAAGCACCACAGGTCTTCAGGGAGGGTATCACAGATCCCCACTTTCTCTTCCCTCACCCTCGGCCCTCCTGAGAGAGAGAGAGAGAGAGAGAGAGAGAGAGAGAGAGAGAGAGAGATGCTCTGATGAGCTAAGATGATAGAAATTATAATGTGTTAAATGAGCCAGAGAAACAACCAGTAGTTGTTTGTCTACAGTCTCAAACTGAGCTTTGCAGGATTTCCTGTGTTATATTTGCACCAGGGAAGTAAGAAGAACATAGCAACTTTATTTTTCTGGGAAGAAAAGAAAATCTATATTCACTCAAAACCATCTCTTTTTTTAAAAAATCTATATTCAGCTAAATGGTTTGTTACTTTCCCTGGAAATAGCCACTTTAGTTCCTGAGTCTGACTGAAATTAAGTTTTAGTCTTTGGCTGTCTGTTACCTTCATAATGCTGCTTGGGATAGTCATAGCTGATCATGACTTTTCATCCTCATATATCAGCTTCCTTGGATAAAGAGACATCTTGAAGATTAGTAGAACACATCATGGCGAGTCTGCATGGGCCAGGGAGGCATGACTTGGCGTACCGTGTGTGGTCCTTCAGGTCCTTCACCTCTACCCCTTTTGTGCAGTTCCCTGCTCTTCCTTATCACCATGGACTAAGCAGCTTTGTTCCACTGTGCCCCACTGTCACAGGGTTTCTGCCTTGGACCCTGCTGACCTTATATCTGATGTGGGTATAAGGTGTTTTATCTCCGTGAAAGAAGAGCTGCTACTACAGAAAACTGGCATCAGATAAGTGGGGTTTGGCTGTGACTGTATCTGACCATATCTAAGCTTTAGAACTGGCTTATGGGAGGAATTTGGAAAGGTTTGGAGAAGTGTTATAGAGAAGCCTTAGAGTTCTGTAAACAAAGCTTGATGAGTAATTCTGATCAGAGTTTAGAAGGCCTGGATGCTGATGGGAGTGTGGACAGTAAAGGACTGGCTTAGGAAGTTTTAGTTGAGTACAAGGACTCTATTTGCACTAGAAGTGCACATGTGTTACATTCTGGAAGCAAATTTGTCTGCGTTTTGCAGGAGTCTTGAGGGTGGTGGTTAAGTGATGTGGTGGAAGAGGCTGTGCGGTGGGTATTGCTGCCAACCTTCTTTGGCCAGAGTTATTGTGAGACTGAAGAGTGAGAAGCAGAGCAGGAAAATGTGGATCTGTAAATTTGAGTCCCTAAGGAAACCAGTACAAATTTGGATCGAAAAACATGGCTGCAACACACATTAGATCCATTCAAAAGAAACCAAGAACTTTGTTCAAGGACAAAAAGAAAAATGTCTTCTATATTAGCAAGACCCCACCATGGCAGGCTTAAGAGTACAAAACATTTGAGAAAAATCTCTCTGGGACCCTGCTTGAGAAGGGCTGCATGGGAATCTGTTCCTTAGAATTCCTTTCCCTGCTGAGCCATCTAGAGATGCAGAGGACACTGCAGTCACAGTCCAAGGGATGCTGGCTGCTGCTTCGACTGACCGCAGACCTTGGTGTGGTCCACAGGTTGTTGGCTTTACTGCTGATGTGCAGAATTAGAGTGGTGTGGTCAGGGAGACCAGGAAAGGAGCCCCAGAGAGGGTGATGCATGGAGTTGGGGGAGAGAAGATGCAGGCACAGTGGAGTGCCCAGGAAATCAGGGATTCTGTGAACACAGATCCCCCACAGCTGAGGGAAGCTGCAGGCTGAGTGGAGCTAGCCTTGGGGAGAGGCTGTGTGGGCCACAACTAGCAAGCCCAGTGCCATGGGGCGACCCCTGCCCTTTACAATTCACATTTCCTCACCACTCATTCTGGATATTGTACATGGAGGTGCAAAATTTAGCATTTGCCCTGCTGGTTTCTGTTCTTGCTTTAATCTAATTCTTTTCTATCCTATTTCTTCCTTTTGGAATGAGAATGTTTTATTGTGCCTTTTTGTACCTTGAACATGAATAACTTGTTTTTTAGTATACAGAGAGTCACAGCTGAGAATTTGCCTTGAGTCCTAGAAGATAGATGAACTTGGACTTCTGAAACATGCTGAAACTGTTGAGACTCTGGGGAAAAGGATTGTTGCATTTGCAGCCATCCAACTATAGTAGTTGTATTAGGTGGAATTATGAATTTGGCATTGTTTTTATTTGAGGATTAAGTATTGTTAAGGAGATTTGTTTGTGAAGTTGACAGGGCTGGATTGTGACTGATAATCCTTATGTATTGCCCTGGAAATGTTAAGAGATCTTTTCAGACTGCCTCCGGGTAGCCTTGTGTTATACACTACTGCCATCATTACAAGAAGAGACAGTATTCTGTCACATAGCACCCATTGTCACTTGTACAGATAAGGACTCGAATTCTATTTGTTCTTCAGTAGTGACCTGTCCCTGTTGGAGGAACCCAGGAGAACAGGACCTGCTGCACAGAAAAGTAGCAGGTAAAGCCCAGAGGAGTCAGTGAGTTCCTTGCTTTCTTTTCCTGGTTGCTCCCTGTTGACTGTTTCCTTCTTCACCACTGAGTGTGGTCAGCACCTTGCTGGAAGGCCTTCCTCGCTGGTGCAATAGAAAAATAGCATGTTTTAAAACATAAGAGTGTATTAGCAACCTAGAAGCAACATGGCTGTTTGCAGTAATTGTTACAATAGTCTACAGAGGATGATCTCAAAAATTCAAACTGTCTGAAACTTTAATACTCTGAAGTTGATGGTGATAGTTAGTAGTTAGTACTGGCAGTAGGTAGCAGTTAGTATAAATGGCACAGCTGAGCAGATTATTTAATTCCAGACTTCATGACTTACATTTCAGTAGCAAAGCAGAGACTGTCAATGAATAAAACACACAGTATTCTTGTTTGTAGTCTATCTGCGTAGTGAGTGTAGGGTAAGCACCGCTGGCCAGACAGAGGTCCGCACAGGTGGGAGCAGTGCTGTTCGGAGGAAGGGATGGTTTGCCAAGGCTGCGAGGGAAGGTATTTGAACAAAAACTACAAGGGAGTGAGGGTGAGCTGTGTGGGTTTGGAAATTAGAGGTTGTGGAAAGCAGCTGTCTAGAAGCAGCATTCCTGAAAAGGGACAGGGTAAAGAGAAGATGAATGAGGGGGGTGGTGTGAGGAGAAGAGATCAAGAGGGGTAGAGTAGCAAGCTGGGCGTGGTGGCGCCTGCCTGTAATCCCAGCACTCGGGAGCCTGAGACTGGAGGACTTCGAGGGCAGACTGAGCTACACAGGGAGACCCTGTCTCAAAAAAGCAAAAACCAATTAAAAAAAAAAAAATAGAGGAGCTGGTTGGTTTAGCGTGTGGAAAGATTATGAAAATTTGAGCATGGTCAGTGTGTGGAGGGTACAGGAGAAGAGACTGTCATGGGCTTTGTTGTGGGGCCCTGAGGAATGCAGCCTTCATGGAGAACGTGTGGCAGCACCTGCAAACATGGGCCCAGAAGTGCGTGTACTTTTGGAAAGATGGTGTGCAAGAGCGTCCATGCAGCCTAGTTTGTAAAGCACACAGTTAAAGGTAATCTAAG